>JAVQJX010137834.1:0-15758 GCA_036025115.1 Ambassis agassizii
CAAAGGTAATCAATCGAATAGACAAACTCTAGTGTCTGAGCGAGTAAGAAATGGTTGAAGACACCTTTAAATCATTAGAATATTTGAAAGCATGTCATTAACCATCTCATTGTATTCACTCATTGTGTGCTCAGTGTCTGCATATTAGCATTGTTCGTTCTTAAAAAAAGGCACAATTTGTACAAAGAAAAGGCTTCTGGAAGTAATTTTAGTTTTTGGTATCAGCTGTCTTTGTTTTGGTTTAGTACATAGATGGAGGTGTGCCATATGGCAGCAGAATAACAGTCTAGAGGGGATTGTTTCAACAGTGGTGCTTCCCTCTCAATAAATGGTGTTCCTGGAGCTCCCCACTGCCCCGAGCGTGGGAGACAGGTGCCACTGAGGGGAATAAAGGGCTGTTTGCATAGCTACTCAGCATGTCAGTCTTCCACTTCATTGGGAAAGGAAGAGACATTGTTTGCCCCAGGCATCTGTGGCTGCGTCCTTTTGTGGAAGAGGTAAAAAAGCAATTTCTATGGTGTGTTCCAAATTTTTAACAGTCGATTAAGCAGCTAATATGAAATGCTGTAAATCTACATTGCAAATAGAGGCTGTTTCCTATATCATGTATCTTATGTGCCATCCTCATTAAAATGCAATTAAGTGTGAATCAGTGCAATCAATATTAAGATCAATAAGTATCCTGTGGGCTGTGGAGAAACTGATGATGCTGTGGTGTGTTTTGTGGTGTGCTTTGCTATTTTTAATGCCAGTCATTCCTCGGTGCAGGTACAGAGAGTAAACTCTATATCCACCTCTGCCCACATGATGCCTCAAGCAAATTGCGAAGCTAATGAATCATGAGCGCATCTGTGACTTTCAATATCTGAATCTGTCAGCGCCCTGTGTACAAATGCTCTGTTTTATATCAGGGATATATTGTATTCTTCAGTCTGTGCTGCAGTTTTATTGCCTTTTAGAAGAGTGTCAGAAGTTTATCGCATTACATAATGTGTATCCTGGCCTCCCTCACTGATAGAAGCAGATGCTCAGGTGGCAGGTGCAATCCTGATATAAGCCTATGAACAAAATGGAATCCGTAGTGAGGCTGCAAATGACTGAAACAGACATGCTGTAGTATTTTTAAATTATCCCTTTAGTTTAGTACTTTTATCTGACAACATTATGATTATACTGTATACTGTAACATATGTATAATTTAGTGTTTTCAGTGGCAAAGCTTTAACTACTAAATACATGTACTTACTTGTACTTGTATATAGATTGTAAGTATTTTTTTGCCAAATGTGCCGAAGGTCTAATACTAGTGTGAAAGATGTGAAGTTGTATTTTCTTGTACTTGAAGTACCTCCACACAAGCAGCTGTTGTGAACTGGACCGTTGCTTCACTGTTCTCAGATGCACAATCTGCTGCTTATGAACATTTAGTATTTAGTAATATGGTGTGACTAATTAGATCTAATAATACAGAACCTGATCAATGTCTTATACGTTTAGCTTCCTTGTGTCATTGACTCAGCTTGTATCTTGTATCCTCTCACAGAGACACATTTCTTCCTGAATGAATTGTGTACCATTATCAATGGCCATGTCTCTGCCTCCTGCCTCCTCTGGGCTTTCCTGAAAGGTGTCGTATACAGCAGGCATTAACTGGCCTCTATAATTAATGAGGGTAGCTAACTGAAGAGTGGCAGCAGAGCAATACAGAAAGCCCTCAGGAATGCCCTTTAGGACATCCCATTACCTGTTTTCATTGGTAGGAGCAGACTGTTGGCTGCTGGTTTGGTAATGATGTACTTTGTGTGGGAAGTACAGTACAATAAAGCTGAGATTATTACCTTTAATGTAGCTGCTTACTTGTATTTACTCATACCTATGTACATTCAACCCTTTGTCACTGTGAACCAAGTCATTAGGAACGATCTGTCCTTCTACTGTCATATTACATTAATTACATCATTGCCTAAACCAGACTGCCTTAAAATGGCAAGTAGTTAAATAATACATGAAGGAGTAGATGAATTATGTATTTGGCACAGAATGCAGAGGATGTTCAAATCATACTATTTTTCAGTGAAATGCACAATGCACAGCCTCTTTGGACACCTTCACCATGCTTGATTATTGCTAATTAAGCAGAAAACTGCTGCTTATGTGGGACATTTCTTTGAGTTTGGAGCTTTCCTCTGCCTGTGGCGTGGGCAGAATTTGAGCGTTTGCATCTTTGCCAAGGCTGTGCCCTTGTGTGAATGGTACAGTAATTACCAGTCAGCTGTCAGGCCCTGTTGACTCCATGACAGTTGGTCAGACTTGATAGTCAAATACTCAACTACTCACTTCATTCACTGTAAATATCACCTTGATTTGAATTCATTGCCTGCACAAAAGTTTGGCATTGCATGCTAATTTAACAAAGTCACATGGACTTTTTTATTTTATATATTTTATTTATACATCAAGATATTTTTAGCATTGACGATATTGCCAATAGATACTGCAAGCAGGCTGTTTTGCAACTTAAGCACTTGGGCTCCCCTGTACCATAAAGATGTCCCTCACTCTGCTTTACACTAAAGCACATTATCCTTGCTCACACTGTTTCCACTGTGACCATAGCAATCACAAGCCCTCAGGCTGTGGCTCTCTGTTTCTGGTATCTCCTACATCCTAATAGCAAACCCAATCTGGGGATTACGCTGATAAAAAAAAAAAGCAGATTTTATCAGCATGAATCCGTTCTTCAAATACAGCATCATTTTCTATCCTTAACTGCCAAAGCTTAGTAAATCCTCTGTTATCTTCTCTGTGGCAGTGGTCACAGAAGCTCTGTACTTTTGTCGTACGAGTCATCCAACAAATGGATGCAAAACGCATCATTAAAATCAATAGTCATGACTTATCCTTTAAAAAATAAAATGGCACTAACAAGGGTGTCACTCTGTTAGTGACACTACATAAAGATGTTCAGTGGTGCAGGTGCGACTACAACTCGGTACTTCTGTGTCCATTTATGTTAGGAGTGACTGATGCTGTTAACTCCTCAGGCCTTCCACTGCAGAACATCATCACTTAATGTTGCACATTATCTTTATTCCAATGGAAAACATTAGAGCCCATCCATTCGGGTTTAAACTGCTCACCAACCACACAGTCTGGCTAAAAGGCTATCTATTACCCCCTCCTTCTTCTAACTGCATTAGTATCACTCTTTGCCTGCTGGGTCACTTCACTGGGTTGCTTCACTTATT
Organism: Ambassis agassizii; assembly: GCA_036025115.1. Classification (NCBI taxonomy): domain Eukaryota; kingdom Metazoa; phylum Chordata; class Actinopteri; family Ambassidae; genus Ambassis; species Ambassis agassizii. Next base: position 3,249 of record JAVQJX010137834.1, read on the forward strand.
GAGGAAAAAAAAATATATCCTTTGTGTGCCTATATTTGTAATGTGTGCAATGCAACATATGTAACTTGTGCTGTTCTTGAAGGGTGTTATTTATCTATTTGTATAATCTGATCCCTTTCTATTGTGATTTACAGTATCAGTAGTAAACAGTCATGCACTGCTTGATTGATTTGCACACAGCTTCCTCTTCCTACCTACAGTACTGATTATTATTTCAAAACAACAATGCTTCTTTGACCCAGTTGAAACAGGCATAGACATTTTTGGCAGTAATATCCACACTGGACGTTGTATTTGTCCCACAGGACAGTGCTTGGCATATTGCACTGCTCTACTTTTCTCTCCTTGTTGACAGACAGTGGTAGCAGATTTCTTCTTATAACTGACAGTATCTGTAATCATTTTAAAAAAATCAATGAAGAAATATCGCAGCTGTTGAGACAAAGAGGGATAAACTGGTCAACAAGTGAAGCCTCCAGGTACACGATAAAATACTGCCACTAATACTGTATTGAATATTATTTTTTGTTCAACCAACCCAAGGGTGAATCATGACTATATAAATGCTTAGAAACCTACATAATTGGGAAGATGACAGATATGAAGGCCAATTCTAAATTGCTTTGTAAATCTTGTCAGTGTTTCTGTGCTGAGTGTGGGTGTTGAAGGTCGTTTGTCAAGGTTATTGCTTGATGAGTCACTGTGGGAAGCCGGCGAGAGAAAGGCAGAGAGGGGACAGCCGACAGCCAAACCAACAACATAATGTTATTTAAGCTCGGTCACAAATTCCTCAGCATGTCAACGCAAAAGATTTCATTTCTTATAGAGAAGAAGGTCACAGTGAGGCAGTGGAAATGTAATTCACAGAGAGGCAAATATGAGTGATATTAAGAGCTGCTTTATGTTATACTGCTATCCTTTGAAAGGCTAAATCCTGTAATCATTTCCTATGTGCCAAGTCGTGCAGTTCAAACTCAGGTTTTCTGCCTCCATCTCCACTTTCTTCTGCTCATAGTCCGTTATGTTTAGATCACAGCCCACTCTGCAGGTTTATTTCTCTGTGACCCTGTTCTCATATCCAGTAGTGGATTATTTCTCTCAATCAAGATGTTTTATGTAACCGCTAGCCTGAGAGGATTATAGGGAAAAAAATTCTGCTTTTAGAATTTAGTCCAATGAACCATGAAGATACGGCCCTACTTTCTGTCATATGTATAGGAATAATCATCCCTCTGGTGTGAAACGTGGTCGGTTTCAAGAAGATTTCCAAAGCTCTATATGACAGCTACTTAAAGAAATATTAGGTAGAAGTGAAATATCACTGGAGCCTTTTCATTCACAAATTCAAATGAGTTTGATGTTGAGGTACAGCAGCTTTAACTTGTGCTGTAATTTCTGTTTTATTTTTAGTATTTCTGAGTGAAAAATGACATTCCCCCGTCCTTGGACTGTGATGCTGTAGCACTTCATCTCCATGGCAACTGCTCATTTCGTCAGTGCTCCCCAGGTGTGCTGTGTAATGTTTTTCCAAAATCTCCTTCCTATTACATGTCTCACCTCATGTTGCACTTTCTTGCACATTTGTCATGGCAGAGTTGTTAAAAACTCTTTATGTTTGCGTCACAACATGCAAACTGAGCATCAGACTTATTCTGTTTCTATTTCTAAATTCTGCACGCCAGTAAAGACTGGAAAAAGACAGCAAGAGGTGGTTCAATGCGTGGAGCAATACACCCTGCAGCTAAAAATCTGCTTGTTCTGGTACAGTAATTGGAGACTGAAGGGTGCAGCATTAGCACATTCTGCTAATCCAGCGCTGATGCTCCAGTGGGCTCAGGGCTTGGAGAGTAGGACAGAATCCCAGTGGAGCAGATGGATGACGTGATCTTGGGAGGCTGAAAGGGGGCCCTAATCATTAAAAAGGCTGATTACATGGTGGTAATGAGATCAGCATTTTGGATTCAGTGCCGGTGGCATGCAGGAAGATCCAGTTCTCTCAGGGTTTCTACAAACGTTAGAGGACTCTTCTGTTAGAGGAGTCAAGGTTGTGCTTGTTTCAAAGGGAATTTGTTAACCTCCACACATTGTGTTATGACATTGCCTTTAGTAACCGTGATCATGCACAGAATCCCTGCAGTCGCTAGATATAAACCATCATTTACCACACTTGGATGAACTTGTCAAGGACAGGACATACGAAGAAAGGGCTGCTTCTTCTTTCCTTTCATGGATTGTGCTGTTTCTAATGCTGAGCGATGAAGTGATGACAAGATTAGTGCTAACTATTATACTATATACTTTACTATTATTATACTATAACAATTTGATTACAAATATTTATTAATTAGGGAATGTCAAAAAGAAACAAGAGCCTCATTTGGCAGGATTAAAACAGATTTAATGGCTGTTGCACTGAAGCTGTGTTCAAAAGTCAACAAAGTTAATGCAGTGAATCCCGTCAATAAAGTGATCAAATACCACATTTTACCAAAATCTCTTCATACTGGAGCTTCAAGGACTGGCACTAGTGTTACCAATGTGACAACATTGTGTTTTGTATTTTTTTTTACTATCAGCCTTTAAGGAATCATTATTTGCCACACAAAGTGGTACTAGAATAGAATTCTCACATCCACCACAAACTTCTCCCATTGACATATTCACAAGAGGGCTATGTAAACATTGGTCATTTCACTGGCATTGAAATTGTAGTTGTGTCCTGCATAAAGATGTCCCTGTTCCTTATCCCTGTCACTTTGGTGCTGTGCAGTCTGAATCGCCCTGGAGCTATAAAATGCAATGTGCCAATGAATCTATCAGCAGAATTCCCAGTTGCAGTCTCACTTTGCTGAGTAGGGAGATTCTTGTGTTATTGGTTGTGAGGTTTTCATCTTAGGGCAGCTCATCCATCTAAAGCAGAACAGCAGCAGCAGCAGCAGCAGCACAGTGGGCGAAGGAGGTGATGATAGTGTTGAGACACCTCTTTTTCTTCTGGGACCGCTGCGCTCTGTTTGCTTTATTCCGAAGTGATTGATGTTCTCTCCTCTTCACACCACCACAAACATCACATTCAGCTTCACTGCTCCGGACTGTCATGGTGTATGGGAGGACACATTTTATTTCGCTTTTAAAACGTGATAGTAATGCACAATAATACTCTGAACAGATGGGATGCATTGGCTTCCTTAGCTTGTGTTGCAATTTTCTGTTGATGGGACTTGTTAATTGGTTTTCTTACCATGTTCCACTGGGATTTGTGGGGAGTGTTTACGCTCATGAGCACAACACAAATTCATTACAAATTAACACTGAGAATGATTAAGCAGGTTGTTCTTATCTAAGGAGCATTTTTCACACATCTGCATATGTTGGCGTTTTTGTTTAAATCCACATTGTGCTGATTTTTTTTGAGTTGGACTTCCCACTTTCTGCTGCATTGACATCATTGCTCCCATGGCTGCATGAGTGCTGAGTAGATGTATATGGAAAGACTGGGGGGGGTAAAAGGACTTGCAGCAAAAAGTGCAGGCCTCCCACGCCATCACGGCCCCAGTTACACCAGACCACAAGCCTCCTTGTGCAGCCAAGCCATGCCATTCTAACTTCCCCCTGGGCAAACAAAGACCCCTTTCAGGCCAGTCCTCACTGTGATCATGCAGAGCAGAAGCAATCTGTTCCTCTTGGCTGCTCGCTGTGAAGTGACCCAGACTTTTTCTTGCACAACCAGCCGGGGTGGTATGCCTTTAGATTTTTCCTCCTTGGACCTGTCCATCTCAGAAAGGGCATGGAGGTAGGGATCTCCTCAGTTGTCCAGGGCTATGCATATGGACCAGGATTTGAAAGGCAGGGGTTCATGGCCTTTATAGCAAACCAGAAATGAATGAATATGTTCATTCAAACATACAAACTAACATTCAAACTACAGTTCATTAGAACTTTGTTTTCTTTGTTGAACTTTTGAAATATACCAAGGAGAAACCAGTATGCACCTGACAGTAAATCCCCAGATTTGATCTCATAGTCTGCTGTATCCATCAAATTGATCGCACACCACATACAGTGTGTCATCCATGTCCTGCAGTCTTAGCTTTTGGATTCTGTTAGTGAGAAAGTAGAACAGTAGCTGAAGGTGTTTTTGCTGATATTGAGTGACTTTCCGGAATGTACCTTCCTTTTTTGATGGTTTAAGATGCTGCAGGGCCAGAGTGCTATTTGTTTAAATGAATGACAAGGTCATAGCTGGGCAGTCTGGACCAGCATGCACCTGCACTTCCATATCAGCCCTCTGGGTTGATGTCATATCTCCACTGTGTCAGTCAGCTCTCACTTCTTTGTACCTGCAGCATCAGTCCATTGGCCTCATTCAGTCACACACTGTACACTCGTCAAGGTATTCAAGAAGAAGCTTTGACCTACAAAGTAAAAAGCCTTTTAAGCCCCTCAAAACATTTGTAATGTTGTCAGCAGGACTGTCTTGAATTGCATTTTTTTGTATTGACAACAGCAAATGCATGTATTTGAATAAGCACATGTAAATATGCATTGGCCTCAAAAGGGGACAATGTAATTCCTCTGCATTGACAGGTTGTGTAGTTAAAGCTCTTATCTTTAGATAATTTAGTTCTCCCCTGTTGTAAAAAGCTATCAGTAGCTGATTAAGCTGGATTTGTCAGAGTAATGACTCTTTGGTCAATACCAACAAGCCCCTCTGCTCATCTACAATGCAGAGAACAGAAACTCTGACTTGGCGATTTCTTTTGCATAATGAGTATCAATACTCCTACCGACTTTGAGAATAACTGATCCAGCAATAAATAGATGAGTACTTGCATTTTGCATTGAAAAGAGGCATTGTTCACATCCCTCACCTCTTTGTGGATCTGCTTGTATTACACAAATTTCTAGTAATATTTTCTGAATCTGTGAATGAATCAGTTTTTTGGGCATTCAGAAGAAGAGTACAAAAAGCTCTCTATTTTTGGTCACACTGACGACTTTTTCCTCTGTGGTACTACAGTTCTACAGGCATTTCACTTAGTGATGAAGAAGGCATTCAGTCTTGTTTTTAGCAGGGAAGATGCAGCCATAATTTGTAAAAGTGGAATGTTTTTAATGCCCACAAAAGAATAGAATATATATATATATAATGAGTAGTGTATATACCTGCATTTTGTTTTGAGATCTTTAGTCATTTGAAAGCCAAAGTAAACTTTTAGACCACAAGCAGCAGCAGTCCAGCTGTGTTCTGTTACTCCTCTACACAATGCCAAATCGCCTCAAAAAGCATTTGGCTGCTCACACGCTGCATCTTTAGAGGATGACTGGGCTCAGCCAAACTAGCATGACAGCACTTGAAGTGTGACAGAAGCTGAACTGAGCGAATGTCTGCTGTCACTGCCAACATGATTGTTACAGATGCACACTCTTTGGAGTGATGATGTGCAGGAGTCTGTTTATGGTAGTCAGGTTTTTATTTGGGACAAAGGATTTGTTTTTCCGCTGTGGAGATTATTGAAGGAAATAGTGAGGAAATGCAACACACTTTTGATTTCACAACATCAATTGTTTCATACGCGCTGCTGTTTTTTTAGATAAACGTTAAAAATATTTTATTAGCTTTATGAGTGTATGTATTTCAGATAGGTCTGTCTAGTCTAATTTCCTCCACTCTGTCTCTCCACTACAGTGTTATATAATGTTATGGATGTAAAGTGTCACGTCTCCTCCTATAAAATAGTACTAAATTTAATTGAAGATAATGTATTATAATGCAGGCAGCAACTATGGCCCGACTTGGTTAAAGCTGTAAATACCAATCTTGTGGAACACAATATTTCTTAATAATGCCTCAATAGGATCAAATTGGCAACAAATGTTTATGTAAATTAAAAGCTGAACATAAATGTGGTGGTCAAAGGTCCTCGGTTAGCACTAGTTTTAGAAAATCAGTTTGGAAGCAGTAATGTTGAGTCAAACAAATAAGAAAAGACTTAAATATTTTATTTGCTGAAGCTATTCAGAGTTGTGTCTTACTCACTTGTTTTTCCATTTGAAGTCTGGCACACTCTGATCAATACCTTATATAAGCTGTGTGGGAGACAGCTGAGGATGAATTGGAGACTCGGTTACTTAAGAAGACTCAGTGCTATCTTTACATTGTGTATGTCCTACAAGAAGTTACTTGCTGCAGTGACGAGCACGGCTCTGAGTGAGAAGCTCATGGTAACCACTGTTGCTATGAGACTGTTGAAAATGTGTTTGAAGCGCAGCACTATTTTGATGAAACTTCAAATATTTTTACACCTATTTTTTTTCTGTCTGAAATGCACCACAATTCTCCTCTGCTAGACATGCATGCATTCTTAACATGCCTCCCATTGTCAACTGATCAGAACAATATTCCACACTGCATGAATGACAGGTATAAATATGGGTGTATTTGTCCCTCCAGGTTTGAAGTAGGTGGCTGAAGGAAGTGGGTGGAAAACTAGTAACAGACAGTTAATCACCTCTATTACAGTGATTTGTTAAAACATCCCCCTCTTATGCTGTCTAATGTGTCATTTTCCTCTAAAACACTGAAACATTCAGTTCCTGCTTTCTGCATGATTTTGCTGGATCCCATATGATTGCATGTGGGGGGCTTTTAACCTTTAGTCCCTGTGGGCCATAAGACAATCAGCAGCATGTCTCCCCCAGAGGAGGACAAGCTAAGCTGCATGGGATTGGAAGTGAAAGGCAGCCAAAAGAGTTCTCACAGCTGCCTCTTTTGAAAGTGCTATTTTTTGCTCCCCTTCTGGAGATTCATCCTAAGAGGCTGTATTATTATATTATATATTAGCTGTACAATCAGATTGCTCTCAAAATACCAGCACGAAACCAATTATGATGCGCTCTGTTATTTTTTTACTTAACCTCACACAAGGTTGAGTCTGCTGTCACGAACTGAGAAAGTGAGCTATAGTATAAAGGCTCATTGGAAAGCTTTTTCTCATATGAACGGGGGCAGCAATTATTTGCTCAAACCTGATCATTAATTGTTCATTGTGCAGAAAATATTGATTGGTTTTTGTCCAATGGATGTCCTTTTTCTTTACATTTGTTCCCACAGAAAGGTTCAAACAAAACACTTCCAGCATGTCCAGTTCAGCTCTAACACTGCTGAGGATAAGCCAATGATGAGACGCTTCATAAGTGACACCACTTTAAATCTCTCAAACAAGCTGTCACTCCCAATCCTCAGCAAACAACTCAATGCTACTTTTTAGCTTGTCCTGCTGCACTGTTTGGCAGTCTCACTCCCCTTATAGTTAAAGTCTTCATGGCTGTCATCATAAATAATCTAAAAAAACAAAAAAAACAAACAAACAGTGAACACTGTTGTGTCTTTAAGATGGTTAAAGTGGCGCTTGGGGACAGTCCAGTAGAAAAGCTTGTCAAATGACAAGTTTTCAGCCTTTCATCTGAAAACTTGTGCTGCAGCACTGTATTCGCTGTCTTCTTTCCGAACTTTGTTGAACATATGAAACTTTATAATTAGATAAAATGGTTATTAGATTGGGTTTTATGAGGCTTTGGTGCCCACAGTGTGACTTGTCTCAGTGTCCTCTGAAAGTTTTCAGTGACGGCTTGGTTCTGTGGGACACTGCAGAGCTCAGCAGCATTGAAAAGGCCCTTTGTTTTCCCTGTAGGTGAATCCGCTGTGTGTGACCAATAAGATTATTTCCTATTTTTTTCCCATTATAATGGAGCCTCGCATTAGTTGACTTTGAAGGTGATTTTAGTGGACTTTAATGTAACACATGCATATTGAATGTGTCACTTTTAAACATGGGATATGTAACATTGCTGCTTTTGTATTTACATGTTCAGCTTTTTCTTAAACAGTTTTGATCAATTGATGCTTGTTAAAATGACTGTTACATATAAAAAGCTAGAACATTCTAATTCAGATGCATTAAAATCACCTTTAAATGGAAATACTGGATATTTAAAACCTTAGCAGACTTTATCAGTGCTTCAATCCAGAATAAAATCCTCATCTCTGTAATCTGTGTGATCTCCAATCCTCAGCCATCCAGCATATCCTTTTATCACCATCATCAGCAAGTTTGACGACCTACTCGTGGCCAGATTTAACCTAGTCTCAACTGTAACATATAGCTGCATTCTACAGAAATGATGTTTTCCTAAATCATTTATAGCAGAGATTGCATCTCCCTTGGGCTTCCATTAGAGCGTTGACACGCGGGGCAGTGGTGGGGCCTTTCACGCCTGTGTGCACAGGCAGCCAGTCTGCAGGGCCAAACAGTTCTCTGCATTTTTATGGCTGGATTCACCACTAGAAAGTGATCTTTCCTCAGGCTCTGAAGACAATGCAGTGTGTAAAGTGGAACCACGGAGGGCACATCAGCTCATCATGAGTCGTTTCAAACAGCTGAAGGGCATCTGATTCTGAGAAGAGAGCATTTAGCATCTTTTCTCAAGCAGCTTGTCCACCAACAAATGGTGGCGGCAGCAGCTGTAACGCACACAGTAAGACTGGGTGCGTAAATATACAGCGTGTCTCTAGCATTTTGCAGCAGGACTGAGATTCAGGCATTACTGCAGTCAAATAAGAACCTCTGAAAAGTTGGTTAAATGTGTTGTCTGTGAAGGTTCTCAGTCATCCAGGTCATATTCATTCAAAGGAGTTGAATCAAGGCATCTGGACTTGTAGGTTAAATGTGTTGAAAATCTCTTATGCAAAAAGAGAAGAGGCCCTCGCTATGCTCTCTCCACAGAGACCATTGCCATTGTATTAGTGATCAGTAGATATACTAGAGTCACTGAGAACAAGAAAGCAGTGTCTGTAGGTCCCAGTCATGCTTGTGTTGGGACCCACAGACATTCATTCACACACACAGAAACCAGCTCTCTGCCTCCTATTTTCACCCTCATTTGTATTCCTGTACCTGTGATGAAACATGACAGAAATGCCCTCTATCTTAACTCCATGCTCCTCTTACGCTATTTATTAAACACTCCCCATGTCTGTCATCACCTTTATGGTCAGCAGTGCTTCTACGCTTTCAGACAAGCTCTGAACAAGGTAGCCTCACAACAGACTAACATAGTGTGACACGTGAGGAGTGAGTCTCGGGAACTAAAATCTCTGTAGAGGTTGCCCTGGAGGCTGTTGTCCAGCTGAATCTGTAGTGCATATCCCTTCTTCACAGGTATCCACAGACACAACACAAAGGGAGCGTGTTTTATTTTCAGAATAAGTGTGCAAAGTTTTGAGAACAATAACTTGAGTACTTGCTTGCCTTTATCTAATATTTCAACATGTGGTGGTAAATTCAGTCAAATCTACAAGTATGGATGTAAAAATGAACATGATTCCCCTCTGATGTTTTCTCCTGTGACTTCAGATTCAATCAACCCACTTGACAAAAATAGGAGATGCGACTGGGAAATATCCTTTTGCAGTAATAATGAAAAAAGATCCAAGAATTCAGTGGGGAAGTAAAGGTTTGACAGTAAAAAAGGTATTCTCCTCTGGCCCCTGTCTTTGTTCCTGCCCTCTCTCTCTTTCTTTCCATTAAATGTATGGCAGCAGCAGCAAATTTATTAAGGATGGCACATAGCATCTGTTTGTGTGAGCATATTCTTTAAGTAGCAGCAGAAGGTCTTTTTCAAGAGGAAACGCTCATTTAATATTGTCACTAAATGTGCAGATAAAGTTGTCTTTATAGGTTTCAGAAAAGTTTACAGAATGGACTAAACGAGCAGTCTTAAGTCCATTTTATCATCCATACACATAATACATGAAAACACACTCTAAAATAAAATAAGCTCTTTTTCCTGCTGGGAAATGAAATCTTCTGATGCAGATTGGTGGTTTGAGTTCATCAGCCACTAATCTACCTCAGAGGAAAGTTGCATGGCAGTGGAACAATTCTCAAGACTCACTGGATGCATAAAAAGATAGCAGGCTTGAAAGAAGGAGCCAGTGGTGAAGACAGCGAGTTAGAGTGAATACTGCTGTTAACACTGAGAGCCCTGAGCTGAGGCACACATGGAGAGATACAACCTGAGAACAGTTACAGGTAGCTGACCATGTGGTGCAGACTCTACTTTCATTATGTTCTTTTACGCATGTATAAAACAACGACAAAGGCTTAAACGGCTGCATTTGCCAAGAAACCCACAAAGCAATGCTTATGGCTATTGCACTGATAAACAACAGACATTAGACAATGTGCGAATGATTCTTTGCCAGCAACACAAATGTGCATGTCTGATACAATGCGTCATGACTGTGGGCTAAACCTAGACACACTTAAGATAATACTGCATGCAAGCTGTAAGACTGCCCACTCCTCTCTTGGAGGTTAACGGTGCATGAGAATAAATGTCAGGTCTGGGATGGGGGGTAGATATAGTCCAAATCAACCACGCTGAGTCATTGCCCGACAGCGTTTCAATACATTGGGGTAAACTGCACGGGCACATCACCACCAGTGCTGTTCAAATGCCAAAAAAATGAAGCATTGTCTATATGCTAATCCTAAGCATGACACCAATTGTGCTGCTGCTCATTCTGTTTTGGGGGTATTTGTCACACTTTTTAGTAAATGTTGTGCATTAGGGGAACAACTCCAAGATGAGAAATATATATGGTAACCAGAGATGTATATAGCTGCCAAAAAATGGGTCTTTTTTTCTTGTTTTTCTGCACTTTTTACTTTAAAAAGGTTGAAAAACACACCACAGAAATGCATCACAGTATCTATTAAAGCCATGCTGGTAATGAAATCCATCACTGGTGGGCCGAAGGACGAATGAGTCAGAAATCTTGTGTCTCTGTTGTTTTTCTTATGCTTGAGTTTTATATTCTTCCTGCTACTTGATTTCTACTTGAATTTTTATGTTTGTGGACATTGATGTCTGTCTCTGCTCATTCTGTTTCTGGTCTGTTTCTGCAGGTTTTGTTCTCATATATGTGACATTATTGGCTCAATAAAATGCTCTTGGTCCTAAGGTGTTTTTACCAATTGAGAATGTGTATTCCAGTAAAAATGGCATCATGGTGTTGAAGGTGTGATTGTTGTTGTTTAGTGTATACACCTCATTCACTGACATGCAGCCATAATGCTGAATGTGATCCTTGAAAATGATTTTTGAGTCAGCTCTGCTACTATTTTAAATATGCTTTAAAAGCAATTTGCTGTGACTAATCTGGAGTTTTCTTTAACTTCATTATAATTTTGAATGGACTATTATTCTGCCTTTTGCTCCTATGAGGACTTCATATTCTGTACCTTTAGGCATTTATGTCGTTATCACATATTGGATCAAGTCACTAATAAATCACATGATTATTGTTGCTGTTACTGTTCTACAGACTTCTGGATCACTTCATCCTTGTGTGAAAGCACAGTGCTAAGAATGGAACCTATCAGTTATAAATGGTTTTCGGAGCAGTCTTACAGAGATGATCTGAAGTTCGTTGGATGGAATATTCAACTCTCATGAATTCCACTTTTAAATGCCAACTCACATTTCACCCATTCAGACTATCTCTGTTGTGGAGAAGCTTTAAAAAGCAATTATCCATATCGCTCCATCCACAGCTCTCTTTGGCTTTACTTATTCTCCGGATTCCTCTCATTTCTGGGGCACATTCCCATTGTGTTTTGATGGCCCACTTTTCTCCTTATGAGACTGTGCTGCAAACTGTTTCCCTGGTTCACAGCATCGTCTTCTACAGAGACTCATTACTGTACAGCTGTATCCCATTAAATCAGTGCATATCTTATGTGGAACAGCTACAAAAAAAAAAGAAAAAGAAACCTGTGTACTCTGCGTGTATTGGCTTGTATTTTACCGTCACAGTCAGTATTGTATGTTAAATTGTAAGATGGTGTGCTGCTTTGTCTCTAGTCACTTTGTTCTTTAGGACATTACTCTGACATTGTAATGTTTGTGTCAGTGTCACCCTGACCCTTCAGCGTCTGGGTTTGATGATTTTAAAATAGTCTGACTAAAGCATTATAATCACTCTTGTGATAATCTGTCACACTCTATTACATGTTCAGGGCATCTTCTGTCGCCTAGAGCAGCAAAATATAAGATAATAACCCTCTTTTAGGAGCTTCCATCACTACGACAGTGACATGCTATGTGGGACCATATGCTGATCATTTGGTTACACACCTGAGGGAGATCATTTTTTTGTTGAGCCTTTTTTTTAGTATTAGCCTTCATTTGTTTTGTTTGCTTCTCTCCTGTCCTTTGGAAATGATCGTAATCATAGCAAATAAGTGGCATAAAATGCATTAATGCATGTTTTCAGTTGCTTACCAAACTCCTCGACTTGCTAAAGTCATTTGGCATAGATCGTTAAATATAGTCTAGAGGCAGAGAGAAAAAAAAACTCATTAGAGACTTTACTGGGCTATTTTAGCTACAGTAATATCTATAGTGTGTCCTAAAATAATGACAAACAGAATTTGTGACACATTA
>JAVQJX010137845.1:0-16374 GCA_036025115.1 Ambassis agassizii
TTGGTGTGTGTTTTGTTTTTGTTTTTTTTGTTTTTTTTGTGGGGGCCGCCCCCCCCACCACAACAAACAATCTTGTTGTTCCCCCCGCCCCCCCCCAACCCCCCCCCCCCCCCCCCCCCCCCCCACCTGCTGATACAAGCGGTGTGAAGGTTGAGCTAATGTTGGTGAAATGTCAGCATTATCCAAGCCACACTGGTGCGGGAAGTGGGTTCTCGTATTCACCTCCTAAGGCTTTTGTAGGCTCTGTTGCTAATTGGCTAGCTCCTGGTAACAATACCACAGTTAAATGTCAGAGCTCTCTCAGCAGTTTGTCTCCGTCCTGGTCGCGTCTCCCACTTCTATATAGAACACTTCACTGACAACAACTCAGCAAAGAGCAAAGATCGGGAAAAAAAAGGGAGCGGAGACAATGGAGCCCAGAGGAAGGTTGTGTGTGTGTGTGTGTGTGTGTGTGTGTGTGTGTGTGTGCATATGACTGATTATCAGCTCATTCAGGTCTTTATTCCAGTTTGGTGCACAGCGGATGTCAATGTGGGTATAAAAATCATAACATAAATCTTCTATTATTTATGTGACCAATTTCACACTAAATTATTCTCATGTTGTAAAAAAAAAAATAACCATGTGATTTCTCACCAGGTCAAATAGTGTGTCATTATTTTTAATCCATTCACCATGCACACACACAATGCTCCATGAAACCATGTCACGAGCTTCTCCTCCCTCTACTTTAATTTCACTCCATTTACTGGTGAAAAGTGTGACCACACAGGACTCACTTCTTCTGTGTGTAATCATCTGTGCGGCATATTTGCACATTTAGCATCGTCGTGTCACAGCGGCACAGTGTCACATACACTCCTGCTATATGAATATTATAATATACATTTATGGCAAGATATTAACTGTGCAGAAAACTTGTGTCTGCACATATATACACTATTGGGGGATACATTTGTTGCATTAAAACACATTGACATGATTCTGAATTATAAATCAATTTGCTTAATGAATCATCTGATAATCAAAAGAGAGCTTTATAATACAGACAAAATGGCTTCAGCTAAAAGGCGATTTTCAACCTGTGGTTTTGTGTCACTGCGTCCCTCTCTCCTTTTTGTGAAAGATGGGTCTCATTTGCCGCAGAAATCACCTTACAATGTTCTCTTCATACTGATGAAGTGATGGACTGTATGTACCAACATGCGTGTTCCAACATGCGGTCAAGGTCAGCACTGCAACAAAAGTTGTGTATTTAGTATCTGTTTTGTCACATATCAACACAAAGCAATATTTAGAGTTTAAATCTATTTTTGCAGCTGTAATCACAGAATTTGTTAAAAGCTTGAGTTTACAGTGCGGAAAAAAGTTTTTTTTTCTTTTTTTTCTTTTCGGATGTGATAGCACTCGGAAATGGACCTTGGACAAATTACAGGAAACAATCAACAAACAAATATTGTAAATGTCCTGTGGAATGTCACATAATTAAGCCTCATTTTCTCACTAAAAATACAGTTTAAAATCCAGACGTGGTGAAAAGTTATCTGACTGAAGTTTCATTGAATCAAAAGCAGGGAACAAAAGGTTCAATAATAATGTAGCTTTGGCTGAGTGAGACTCCAGACAGTCAGTGTGTGTGTGTGTGTGTGTGTGTGTTGATACTTTTAAGGCTGCTCTGACTGGGAGTGACATTCACCAGCAGGGAAAATGTGTCAGTCTAATTGTCACTCTGTTTGAAATACATCATCTGTGGACAGATGATGGAGGAGTGTGTGAGTGTATGATAACGTATGATGGAGCAGTTTTGCTCTGCAGAGGAGTGCGTGTAAGCGTTTTATTTTATTTGTGCGGAAGTGTCCGGTAACGACGCTTGTGATGCCATCTGCCAAGGTTGCAGCGCCGGGCTGCTTCTCTCATGACCTCTCAAGATTTAAATAATAGATCTAGTCACGTAATATTCCCGGAGGTTGTGGCATTAAGCACAAAACAAACACAATCCCCTTATTTTTTTTGCACGACAACAACATTCCTGGTGCAGAAAGTCTGAATCGCTCAGTCAGCTTCTTTAGTCGTGAAAAAGCACATTTCATCTCATATTTGTGTGTGTGTTTTTTTTTTGTTCGGCCCTTGAAAAAGTTTGCTGTCCCAGAAGGAGGGAGGAGAGAGAGGAGAGAGGAGAGAGGGAGGGAGGAGAGAGAGGAGAGAGGGAGGGAGGGGGGTAACTAAGAGGCCCAGACGCTGGCCTGATCGGAGCTGTGCTTTGCAGCCTACCTGCGCACATTTTGCCTGCAGTCGCTATTTAAGGAGAGTCAAATGCTATTAATATCTTTCTACCGTTTCCACATTTCTCCGCTCCGTTCTCGTCCTCTGCTGGTGACACTCCCCCTCCTCCTCTTCCTCCTCTTCCTCCTCTCCTTTCTCTCTCTGTGCTCCTTTTTCACCAAAGCTCAGGAGTTCCTCCCTTTTTTGTGTTTACAATCGAAATAAATGTTGTCCTAGAGAGATTATCTGTGGATTTGTTTGAGCTCGTCTATACGTCCTCTCAGGAGGTGTGTGTCCGATAACTGCACACTGTGCTTGTTTGTGTTTGCGCCTCTGCAGCATAGATTGTGGGTCAGTGTCGTCAGCACCACATACATGTGTAGACACATTGACCCTGTTCCCCTCTAGGTTTACACACAGCTTCTTCTTCCTCCTCCTCATTTTACTGCTACTCTTTCTTTCACCTCCTCCTCAGCGTCTTCCTCTCTCCTCCTCCTTCTGTTGTGTGTAACTGATAGCTGCTTTATCATCGCGCCGTGATTCAATCAGAGCTGCATTTTCCCACCAGCTCTGCGTCTCTCTGCTTCTGTGTGTACACACAACACGCGGAGCTCACATCATCGCACGTACACACAGTGTTACACATGTTTATTACAACCATTTTATCACACTTTGCAGTCCAGTCAAAGTAATGAGAGATGTCCATTTTCACTTATGTCTGCTTACAGGAAAGCGCAGCAGTAAAAGCACCTCACTGAGCTTCCATTAGACCCAGTCTGGTTGCCATGTAGGCTGCTGTACGTTCATTTGTTGTCTGGCCCAGCAGCAGACGAGCGGCCCTCTGGTGCTTTATAGGACTGGAGCCAAACTGTATGCACTTTATAACTACAGAGGGATGTAGTGTGTGAGGTCAGCAGAGAGACACAAGTGAGCAAGAACTGTTGACATAAATGTCTTTCTTTCTTTTTCTTTCTTTCTTTCCTTCCCTCCTTCCTCTTTCTTTCGTTCTTTCTATTCACTGTGCTTGCATTTTTTTTCCTGATTCTCCACAGTGTCCATGAGACAAATTACACTCTTGGATTTTGGAGAAAACTCAGATATTCTCTGTGTATAGCAGAGCATGCATTATTCTTTCTGCAAACTTCTGGGGCAATTACTAAAGTAGACAGCCTTACAGTTAATGCACTGAGTGGCTTACTTTTTATATTAACCATTGCAGGGTGACGACTAAGTGATTCACTACCTGACACATCATGAGTCAGGCTTTCACTTTCCTCCTTCCTTTTGTAATATTTATAAACAATATTTAATCTTACTTTGACTTTTCTTATCTTCCATATCTTAATCAAACTATTTCTTTATAGTCTCTTTCTTGAAGCAGGATTCAGATTTGGGTCAGATTTGGTGGATTTCAACTGATGCTTTGCTCTTAATTGACATTTCCCTGAAAGCGAGGGGGGGGAGAAAATGTATCCTCAGCAGAAATGTGACTCCCTCTCCACACGCATCACATACGGCCTAAATGCCGTCTCATCTGTTTTGTTTAATTATGTATTTATGTATCTGTTGATATACGTATTTGTTTATTCGTTGGGGACGACAACGCAGACGTAACAGAAGGCGTCGTCTGGCCGGGTATTGAAATGAGCATCTATAGCTGGACACTGACGACAAGAGGTGACCTGAAAAGACAACCATCACTACTTCACTTTAACCTGGTGGTTTCCTTTAAATACTGATAATATCGTAAGTTTCCATTCATTAGAAAATGTCAAAATGAAAATGTTGTGACTTGAGGTCTGTGTGTGGTCTGAGGGAGTTTGTTACACGACACGCAGCATAATTTTACTTCCTGATTAAACTGGCTGCTGACGTGGGGAGAGTGTTTTTACAGAGTTTAGAGTTTTTACATTTTTGTCGTGTCTGCATTGTTTTGATGCCAAGTGGTCCATCCAGCTATCTGTGCTGGTTTCCTGTCATAGAGCCCAAGTCAATGAAAGAAACCACCTGAGACGCTGGACCAACTCCTCCTCACGCACATACACACAGCGTTTTGAGTTAATTGAGGGGAAAAAGACAGACGGTTTAGTCAGCACATTACTCAGCTGATGAACGACCGAAATGCATTGTTTGCTGAGAGCCATCTGAGTGTGTTTTTCAGGCTAACTCTTCCATGGCTGAAACACAAACTCTCCTCTGTGCATGCATCACTGAGCTGAGAAATATACAATGGTGATTGGGGTTGCTTATTCACGCTTGGGGTCCGATGTCTTTCTGACTGTCTAAGATCTACTTTGTCTTTCTATTTGTGGTGTCACACCATGTGGAAACTGTGGCTGGACAGGCAGACAAAACAAAAACAAAGTCAACATTTTTTTTTTTACATAGAGTATCATTTTTTTTTTTCCAGAAAGACTGTTGGTGTTTGTGCGTTTAAATCGGTGATTAAAATTCATTTCATTTCACTCACATTAACCCGGTTAGAGGCTTGTTGATCGTATTACTTAAGAAAAAGAAAGGGCACCATTGTGTGAGGCCTTGAGAGCTGCTGTTTTCAAACTCTGACATGTAGACCAGCTGGACCAGCAGCTGCCACCTGGATAATCCTGCCTGTTCTGGATTCACATGGCGCAGAGGGCAGCCAGTGGTGTGACTGTATCCAACAATGTTTGTCTCTCTCCCTGTAAAGCTGCTGTCTCTCATGTGTTGTTGTCACTGAGATGCAGCGCTGTGGTGTCACACATTTTTTTTTTTTTTTTTTGGACGGGTGCAGCCTTTTATTTCTGTTGCATTGTTTTTAATTTTGGTCTGAATCTTTATTTTTGACTGTAAGTCAGTTGGTGACCTTTTTAACACTTAAGCTGAACGTTTTTCCCACGTCTACAGAGGAACGGAAAAAATGACGTGTTTATACTAAGACAAGAGCACCTTAAACATTACACACAAATGATCAGGATTTATGCTGTGTTTTATTCTCGGAGTGGTTCTCAAGCTGAAGTGGTCATTACTTCTACAGGACAGTCATTTCTGTCCCAGCCATGCAGGCTGCAGGTCTCCAGTCTGTTTTTAAAGAGTCATTTTACTGTGCAGACTGTTTGCTACGCCAGTCGTATGCACACCTTCTGATGAGATTTGTGTTTGTGTTATGGATCAACAAATCTCTTCTATTTGCAGCTTTTCTCTGTTGGTCAGTCATGCAGAGAGAGTGAACAAACCATATTTGAATGAGTTTTTTTTGTGTGTGTGTGTGTTTTTCAGTTTTCTCTTGGTGTTCAGCTGCTTGGTGTTATCTGTGTTCTCCACCATCCCCGACCACCAGAAGTTCGCCAATCAAGGCCTCTTCATCCTAGTAAGACACCGTCCTTCTCCCTCATCACATGACAACATCAGCAGACTTTTTCACACACTGTCCTTGCATACATGTCGGCTCACTTTTCTGCTCCCGCCATGTAAGCAGGTGAGAGGATTCAGGTGTTGTTGACTGTGCAGGAAATCACAGACATAAAGCACTAATCCTAATAGCCATCCCATAATCTCCTCTCTTCCTCGGTGCTCCAGCTGCTTTAGTGAAAAGCAATGGACGCTCACATCCTCCTCTCTAACCTGACTCGTCCTTTCTCAGCCACCTCTTCCCCTCTTTCTTCCCACCTTGCCCGTCTTTTACATGTTATTTAATGGGCAGTACTTGGCTCTTCCGATCAATCACCTGGCCATTAGCAGTGAATGAGCCATTAGTTGCCTTTACTTACATGAACATTTGCTCTAATGGCACATCGGTTAAACGGCCGGCAGAGTCCAGAAACGTGACGATAAGACACAGAAAACTCTGACTTGTAAATTAATTTGAAGAAAATATGTGAATATCATAAAGGAGAACAAGCTCTCATCTAGATTTAAGATTTTTGTGATGATGCATTCAGGTGCTGTTCCCAGGTGTGCACTTTTAATGCCATTATACTCACAGATGCTAAGCACCTGTTACACAAACACATTTATTGATGTGTCACTGACCTTTCACTTGTGTGTCTTACAGGAGTTTGTCATGATTGTGGTGTTTGGGATGGAGTACTTCATCAGGATCTGGGCGGCTGGTTGTTGCTGCAGGTACCGTGGATGGCAGGGACGGCTGAGATTTGCCAGGAAGCCCTTCTGTGTCATAGGTTAGTGTGTCTGCGTGCGTTTTCTCGTGACTTTTCAGCACCTTATAGGGACTTTCCCTCACTTTCCGTCTGTTTCTTTGGCGTCTGCAGACTTCATTGTGTTCGTGGCTTCGCTGGCGGTGATCGCTGCAGGGACGCAGGGCAACATCTTCGCTACGTCAGCTCTGCGCAGCATGCGCTTCCTGCAGATCCTGCGTATGGTTCGTATGGACCGACGTGGAGGCACCTGGAAACTACTGGGCTCAGTGGTTTATGCTCACAGCAAGGTAGGAACGAGATGCAGCCACATGAAGAAAGGAGTTTGAGAGCCGCCATTAAAAGGTTGACATTTATGGTCATGATGGTTACTAATGGGATAAATAACCTCATATGTTTGACTGTTATTTGATAAGTCTAATGGATGACCGGCTGTTACTCGATAACATTCATTGCCCTCAGACATTACACTCACTTTAGCTGCTGTTACCATATTTGGCAATTAGTTGTTAGTGTTTGTGCTGACTTAAACACCCACCAGTACACATATAGACAGCTGTGATGAATCGATGCATCAGCTGTCTATGCAGAACTGTGCAGAGTGAAAGCCAAATGTGATCATCATGACAATTTAGCCATTCATGATGACAGGAATGATGTTTGGTGCCGACGTGTGTGATTAATACCTCCTCTCTGTCTCACAGGAGCTGATCACAGCCTGGTACATAGGTTTCCTGGTACTGATCTTTGCCTCCTTCCTCGTCTACCTGGCAGAGAAAGATGTCAACACAGACTTTAACACCTATGCAGACTCCCTCTGGTGGGGAACTGTGAGTACTGCATGATGTGCAGAAACACATTTGATCATTTTTATGATGGCAGATTGCAATAATTGAAGTTTCTTTCTCTGCCTAGATAACCTTGACCACTATAGGTTATGGTGACAAGACTCCTCGTACGTGGCAAGGACGGCTCCTGGCAGCTGGCTTTGCTCTTCTGGGAGTTTCCTTCTTTGCACTGCCTGCTGTAAGTCTCCTTTTTATTCGCAGTCCTTTGTTGTCTCTTCCAGGCCTGACTTATTTTGTTTTGAAACCCTTCAGGGAATTCTGGGGTCAGGATTTGCCTTAAAGGTTCAAGAGCAGCACCGGCAGAAGCACTTTGAGAAGAGGAGGATGCCTGCTGCAAACCTGATACAGGTACCAGCTGCACTCATAATGTCATATTTTCTTTTTGTTTTATGTGGCATCAAGTCAAATTTCATCTCATTTTTTTCTTTTCTTAGGCTGCATGGCGTCTCTACTCAACAGATGCCAAACACTCCTATCTTACAGCTACGTGGTACTTCTATGACAGCATGTTGCCTTCGTTCAGGTAGGTGTTCCCATCAGGGCTGAGCAGAGCCATCCATCAGAAGTCTGTTGTTTGTTTGCTGTGTGCTGATAAATGCAGACAGAGGTTTGAGGTTCGGGACTGAATTATACTCACACATGCTTTATCAGTTAAAGTTGAAAAAAAAAGTCTTGATTTGCTTTTGATTCAGTTTTGAAATCATATTAATTTCAGCTCATTGTTTGGTTCGGTGCTGTGGTTTCTCATATTTTACATTTATGTATTAATTTATGTACTAATTGTTATTTGCTTAAAAGGAGAGGCGTGTGAGAAACTCTTCTCTTTCTTGAGTTTTCATCCTTCCCTCTTCTTTTGAGCGTTTGGACCATTGATTTGGCCTTTTTGTGGCATTTTCATCATTTGTTGTTTGTTTTTTTTGTTCATTTGTCATGTGTTTTTATGTTTATTTGTGCACGTGGGTGTCAGAGAACTGACGCTACTGTTCAGTCACCTCCAGCGACAGCGTAACAACAAGAAGGTTCTCCACAACTCCTACCACACGCTGCTGTCAGGGCTGCGGCCCTACAGCTCCCCCTACCTGTCAGGGGACAGGTACGCACCACCGCCACCTCTTACAGCCTCACAGTACATACAGGCAGGTGGCCAAAAAGTCTACACACAGTCATCCAACAGGTGCACACACACACACACACATAACAAAACGCCTCCAAAGCCTTCTGCATGGTTGTGTTGTTTGTCTAACTGTACCTCACTAATGCAATCTGAGACCACTTGTGTTGCAGGGGCCTCCTGCTCTTCTCCAGCTTTGTCTGCTTCGCTCATACTCTCACCATCTCCACCGCCTCCTGCTTTTCACTCACCGGTTTTTTCCTCTTCCTGTCTTCCTTTATTTCCATCGTATCTTCTCCATGCCATCCATCCTCCATCCTCCATCTGTTCTCAGGAAGGCAGAAGTTCCCTGCAGGTTTGTTCTTCAAGTCCTGAGCTGTGCCTGTTGACTGAAGGTTGTTAGGGCACTAGATTCATTAGAGCCAAAAGGGTTGACAGTGTATTTGGTGCATGCGTTAGTTAAGAGTAGTTTGCCTGGTGGAAGTGTCTTGTTTTTGAGGAACCATGATGTTTTATGGGCTGACTTGATGTATATACTCTGGGGAAGCCAATTTTGCATGACTCTTCCCTGCCTTTACAGATCAAACCTTGTCCCCTCCATTCCTCACTGAGTGTGTCTCCATAGTCCAACTTTGCAATAGCAGGACAGGAAAGGGCTGTTTGGACTATGAGATGTCACGCCTCACCTTGCCCCTCCGCCCCTGTTTTTTTCCCCCCCTTTGCTGCCTCACAGGCTCACCGTATACCCAGGTTGTGTCCCAGAACTTCTTGTCCTCCTTCACCCCCCCTTCCCCCCCACCACCACCACCACACCTCTCTTCCCCTCACCCTCTCTCCCTCTGACTTGTGTGTCTCCCCAGTCAACTCCTTTCTAAAAAGCGGGGTCTCTTCCGGATTCATGCCGGCCGCAAGCAGAGGTATCCACGGCAACAAGCCTGTGCACGGAGCACGCTAAAACATCACGATCAATAACAACACTCCTGCTCCTTTAATGACACGTCCTCCTCATTTTGCCTGAAACAATAAAAAACTTTGTGGGCCGGTGCAGTTTCTCGGGAAGAGTTTTTTCCCTGTTGAAGCATTAAATCTATCAAAGTTTGTGATGCTTTGTCATAAGAATTCGATCAATTAGAATTTAATTTTAACAACCTTTATTAATCTTTAAAAATGCACTTCTGGTCCACAAATGCTTTGCTGTGAAGACATGTAATGATGTTTCTCCAGGTTTGTGTGTAATGTAAGTGCTGGAGAAACAGGCGCTGATGCTGGTTTCTTTGGAATAAAGGTTCCACATGTAAGAAGAATTTGAAGAAATTCATATGTAAAAAACTAAATTGTAAAAATGTAACGATAACAGTATTGTGATTCTTACATTTAGAACCTTTGCAGGTCATGATAAATGATCACACAGCCATGATTTAGGATTTCCATAAAAAACTATTTTAAGCTCTAGATTTGCTTCCTGTTTTTATCTCATTTATTTGATTTTTATTTATTTACTGGACAGAAAAAGTTGAGCATGCTTTGCTATTTAACCCTATAAACCTGCGTATTAAAATGGTCTGTTTTCCCATTTCGACAAGACTAATGTGTGTTTGTGCATGCAGCATTTTGGAAAGACTCAGTGAAGTTTATGGTTGCTGAATGCATCCAAACCATTTACTTCTTTTCCTGAGAGCATGCAAAGGTCTTTCACTCTATCTAACCCCATTTCCTTCAGTCTACCTCAAGCATTTCAGGTTGCTTGTGTGAAATGCTGTTTCCACAAACATTCCTTTAACTATTTAAATTTTAATTTAAATGGACGGCTGCTGTGTAACACACGCAAGACAAAGAGTATATCATCGTATAAAAAAAAAAAAATACGTGGGAGTGAACGGCTTGGTCGGAATTGCTCTGTGGTGCATGACGTTAGTGTTGCCTTATGGATCCGTGACAGGATGTAAGTGGCTGTAGAGTGGGAGTGGTCTCAAGAGCATGCTGTAACAGCACAGTTAGGAGTCAGTGTGTTGTAGAGAGCAGCCGCCAAATAGCTTTTCTCCTGTAAATAGATGACCTCACATATCGGCCTGACTTGCGTTGTTGTGAGTGGTATGGAGTGCTTAATGAGACACCTTTTGTATGGCTGCACTTTGAAGCCAATATTTTGATACTCATACTCACTGTTGAAAGGATTAAGGAAGCTTTTTTGATGGTAGGTGGAGCATTTTTTCCGCCGTCCCAGCAAGTCTTGAATCAGGTTTCAGTGTGATTTTGCTGATTCAGGTCCTCTGATAGACACATTAAATAAGCAAATCCTCAGGACAGAAATGCTTTTTAGCAATATAAAGAGTGATGCATTTAGTCAAACTGCCTCCATGATAAGTCAGCTAGTCTGTCTTTCATTGAGACAAACTGTTACTGTCTGTGTCCCTGTTTTGTCTGTATGTTTATCTTAAAAACAAAAAAAAAAGACGCCATATTTTTTGTGTGAATTCACTAACAAACTCCTTTCTAACAAGCTCAGGCTGCCCTCCTGCTGCTTTCCTAAACTCACAGGATACAGCGATGTAGTTTCTTATTACATTCAAAAAACATGAACTTTTTGTGATCAATGAAAAAACTCCAAAAGAATACAGTTCCTCCATGTGTTTAACTATTTTACATTGGTTGTCAGCAGTAAAATGGGCTTCCGGGATAGGATCAGGATGAACAATTCCCGTTCATCCCAGACCATTCGGAACAAGGCGTCACCGTTGCCCCCTGGCTCCGGTGTCCGCCGCTCTCCCAGCCAGGAGAACGTCCCTGAAGCCACCAGCCCGGGTAAAGTCCAAAAGAGCTGGAGCTTCAATGACCGCACACGCTTTCGCACCTCACTTCGCCTCAAACCACGTCCACCTGCTGATGGTGAGCTGCACGCACACTTTTCATCTGCATTCGCCCAAGAACCATCTTTTCATCGTAATATCTCTGACTGCTTTCTCACAGTGGAAGGGGTCGGGGAGGACAGTGTGGAAGACAAGTCTTATTGTGATGTGGCCATGGAGGATGTGATCCCAGCAGTGAAGACGCTTATACGAGCTGTCAGGTGAGTCCTGACACCTGAAAAAAGGTTCCGGTATCCATAGATGAGATTTATCTGAATGACAATAGCAACCTCACATAAGGATACTACTGCTGGATGTCTGTTCAGACCGGGAGAGGGGGGGGGGGGGGGGGTGGGTAACGGATGATCACGCTGCTTCCATTTAGGCGCTGGCGTGAGCAGATTCAGCTGACGGAGTAGAAATGTCCACTTAGGAGAGGTAACTGAGCCCTCCTACATGCAGGGTTAGTTCCCCTGCGTGACCTTGTCGCTCAGCCAGCTCAGGCCACTCATGTGTGAGGTGCCATGATTATTATTGGAGAGTACACACACACACACACACACATACACATATACAGTTGGAGGATCACAACACAGTGTGATAGTGTGAATGTACAAATGATATTGTACAGCTTTAACAAGGTCAATAACACACAGTAAGAGCTGTGCTCATATTGATGTTGGTTCCTGTCACTGGGTCATGGCTTCACGTTACTGAAGCACTACAAGCTCAGATATAACATTTAAGTACCATGTACCATAGTGGATGTACTTACACAACATGTGCCCTATATATAGTACATGTACTTATACATGCTGTGCAGTACTTATTACTATACTTTGCAGATCTATACCGCCTGTAATTTATCATGTTGTGTAAAATTACAAATTACACAAACTCTTTGTGTGTAAATAGCCCACATGGCTCTCAGCAGTATGTTCCACAGAGACACATGCAGACATATGTACACCCCCCCCACCCCACCCATCCCTCACTGCACACACACACACATGCTCACAGAGTAACTGAGTTTTTCACTGATGGTGGCAGAAAAAAACTACAATTGCTAGCAAACATCTGGTGTTGGGCCATGCTGGTCTCCAGGGGGGTTTGATGAGAGCGGATTATGATGACTCTGATTCTGGTCCCTGATCTCAGCACTGTACCTTTTCTTTATTGGTGGTTATTTGTGGTTCCATATTCATTCTGTGAAGCTCCTATAAATAATGGAAATGTGTGTGTGTGTGTGTGTGTGTGTTGTTTTTGACCCCACACGGCCATTTCTGCCGGGTCATTTTCTGTATTCGTCCAAACATGAACATGACGTTTTCTCCTTTGTAGATCTACAGCAGATACATGATTACCATTCCAGGAATGCAGCACCATATATTATTGTTTGATGGTGTAATATCACTGATAGGGCATTATCCTCAGGTTTGCACAAGACTCAGCAGATCGCTCTGACCCCAGCTGCTCTGTGCTGCAGACAATAGAAGAGAGGGAGTTCCTATAGATAGTGCAGGTGTGTAAACAGCAGGTGCACACACACACACACACACACACACACACACACACACACACACACACATGCAATGTCTTAGTAGGTTTTATGATTGATGTTGGTGAAACACAGAATTTTGCAGCAGGCCTTAGTGCTGAGACTTCACTTTAGATGCGTGTGGTTTATCAGTGCCGGGCTGCCTGTAGAACCCTGTATGGTGTTCTGTTTATGTGTGGAGGAAGGTGAGAAAACAAGGTCTGATGTGCACAAATCCAATACTGCACAAAACACAAAATTTCTGCAGCCTCAGATGAAGTGCCTACTTTATTAAATAAATAGTTCAGGCATGCTTACTATTTATACTTATTTGAGGTGCAATATTTTTAAACTCCTATAATGTTTACGCAGTATATTTATGTGTAAGCGTAACTGCATGGGTCAGATTCTGTTCAGTTAGCAGGTAGGAAGTCATATCTGGCACAGAAACAGACCCTATCTGCAGTGGCTCACCCTATTTGGCCCACCTAAGGTTCATGTCAGCATAACAGTCATTTTTAATTCCTGGATAAAACCTTGCCATCAGAGACTATCAGAGATCCACCTTTGCTGAATTTGCAGAAAATATCTGCATGGGCTTTGCAAGCGTTTCAGGGCACAGCTGACACTTACTGTCCCTCCAATCGTCACTGTGGTTTTTTTTTTACGTCTCATCTTCCCAGCATTGGGATGTCTTTCAGTGAGCTGTGCAGCACCGCTGTCAGTGTTCTGATTGGGAAAACTTTGACTGTGTGTTGTGAGAGGCATTTCCTTTGAGCGGGAAAGAGAGTCAGCGTTTTGAAGAAACCCTCGGAGGATCCAAATCTAAAGCCGCCTCCCCCTTCTCTCCTCTCCTGTTTCAACCTTTTCTTTTACTCACACCTGAGACCCACCCTGGCAAAAAAAAAAAAAATCTGTATCTACCTGCAAAATAAGAAAAGAACGCCTGCAAAAAAAAATACCCCAAACGCAGAAGTCATCAAGAAACGGAGTGCTGTGTGAGGGGGGGGAGGAGTGTGCTGACGGCTGCTACGGCACCAGCTGTAGACCACCACTCCTCCTCCTCCTCCTCTTCCTCCTCTCGCTCCTCTTCTCCTTCGCTTGCACCTTCCCTACCTTTTATTGCAGCACCGGTCACTACACAATCTGTATGTGGTTGTTGTAAATGCATACACTGCAGAACTGAACAAAGGCTATTTCAGAAAATGACCCCCTCTCATAAGTTCACATTTCACCGCTCGTGCAGGTGTGCAAGGTGCGATGATCTGAATGAGAGCGCGTGTTGTTACGTTCGTGCTCACAGATATGAAACAGCTGAGCGCGTCTGACATTCAGCTGATTACAGTGGATTTAGTCGCCTGCTGGTGAGAGATATGATTTCTTCATCCTTTCCGTCCCTCCTTTATTCTCACGCCTCCGTCACTCCTGGCATGACCTGCCTGTAGGGTGATCTATCACAGGGGTGAGATGACGGCTTCAGTGTTCGTATCTATTCTGCCTTGCTTTACATTTCCGGCGCTTTTGGTAGAGCCAGCATCTCTGAGGTGTAAGTGATGAGAGGGGAAATGAATGACCCACACAACACAGAATACCAGACGCACACCCTCAAACTTTCCTCCACTCCCTTCCTTCCATTATCTTTCACACACCCTGTACTCCCTCCTCTGTGACGTCCAGCCAGAGCGACTCTAGCGGAGGATGCTGTCAGTGATGTCCTCGCTGGGTACAGTTGTGCTGGGTCAACATTCCTCAGTGTGACTCCCCCACACTTTGGGTTTGGGTGGTGATGATGAGCTGTGTGCACTGGGGAGCAGGAGCAGCTGTGGTCCACCAGAGACTCCAACACTGACAAAAGAGCAAGGGGATAGAGGTGTGTGTGTGTGTGTGTGTGTGTGTGTGTGTGTGTGTGTTAGCCTTCCTATCTGCAGAAATGTGCTAATTGCTGAAACGGCAAATACAGATAAGAAAATGTCTCATGGGGACAGTCCATCATCGCAGTATATCCACATGGTTTAGCAGGTTTGTGACGGCGCTCTTTATTGGGCTGTTTGTGAATGATAAGGTCACACTGACTTTAATTAATCTTGTTATTCTTAGGGTGTGCTGCATCATTTGAATGTGAAGCTCTTCAAAGGTGCCCACAGCAGCGATAAGAGTTATTGTGTTCCGTTTGTGCGTCTGTGTAGGATCTTGAAGTTCCTTGTGGCCAAGAGGAAGTTTAAAGAGACGCTGCGTCCATACGATGTGAAAGACGTCATAGAGCAGTATTCGGCTGGACACCTGGACATGCTGGGCCGCATCAAGAGCCTGCAGATGAGGTGGGGTTTTTCCCGCACATAATCAGGACTTGCTTCTCTATGGTGGATCACTGAAACATATGTCTTCCAGTGTTTGTGATCACATCGCATTTGTGTCTCTTTTTTCGTGTGAAAGGGTGGACCAGATAATTGGGCGAGGTTCCGTTCAGGCCGATAAGAAGGCGCGCTCGGAAAAGGGAGAGAAGACGCCACCAGAACTGGACCCACTGGATGAGCTGAGCATGATGGGACGTGTTGTTAAGGTGGAGAAACAGGTAACAGAGGCAAAATACATTAAAGTGCGAAACCAAAAAAAAAGTCAGACACGTTCCTGTCTTTGTGTGATCAGGTACAGTCCATAGAGAACAAGCTGGATGCTCTGCTCAACTTCTACTCCCAGTGCCTGAAGAAAGGCTCGTCCCACTTCACCCTGTCCTCCCTCCTGGAACCTGACCTGACATCTGACTACCACAGCCCCACGGACCAAAGAGACCTCTTCCCGTCCGCTAACACACTCAACATCTCCCAGTCTGAGAGCAGCAACTTAGAATGACAGCGAGCTGAGTGTTGGGACACAGACACAAACCCTTTACTGTACGTCTTCCCAAGGCTGAGTCCTCACTCTGAGCAGCCCACACTCTAATATCTCATCTTCTTTTTCAATGATCTGTCCCACTCCATTTCAAATCTGTATCCTCAGTCCAGTGAATACTGATACAGACAGAGGCCACCAGGTGGCTCCACCTAACCAGGAGCATCAGCCAAAGCTGCTCACCACACACGCCTCAAGAAGGACACATGTGCTATGACTATGACTACAGAACCACTTTGACTCAGTCCTCATGCTACATATCTATGCCCACTGCAGGTAATTAGACGTTTTTCCTTTAAATCAAATAACTTATTTGATTCACCATCAATCCAGTCACACAAATAAAGCAGTCCTTTGGACCAGGATGGGCACACTCAGCTGACAGACATTTCTCAGAAGCTTGACCTGCAACAAGCCCACTTGCAAAAAAAAAAGAAGGAAGGAAAGAATCAAATTTCAAAAGAAGAATGTTCTTATATTATAGGATTTCATCAAATGTTCCCTTGCCTTCCTCTGAGGCACAGTGGCTGACATCTTTGTTTAAAACCTCTGCCTTGCAGCCCACTCTCCTGACATGCATGCTCCTGTAAGATAAAACCTCACAGATCCTCAATCAGGATGTTAGACACTGCTCATCACACACACACACACACACACACACACACACACACACACACACACACACACACACACACACACACACACACACACACACACACACACACACACACACACACACACACAC
>JAVQJX010137862.1:0-14909 GCA_036025115.1 Ambassis agassizii
AAGACAAAAAGAGAGTTGTGGCGAAAAACATAACAAGGCAAACATGTTGCAAGAGAAAATTTTTGGGAAAGAGGTGTTGACAATACAAAGAAACAAAAGACCAAAGATATTCAAGAATGAAACGACAAAAAAAGTTTGACAAGCCATATAAGACAGAAGTCAAAGAAATAAAAGGAGGACAGTATATATACAAAGGAAACAAGGTGTGGTAAAGCAAAATATATGATTAAATAATCTAATGTTATAAGCTGCTCCACCCACAGAAAGAGAGAGAGTCCCTGTCCTGACATGAAGCAGAGGCAGGCTCCCACAGGCCCCAACACAAATGCAGGGACCCTGTATGGATGAGAGAGAGAGAGGAATAAGAAGGTGAATATGGCATATAGAGAAGAAGAAGAAGAGAGGGAGAAAATAAACATAAGAATAGAGGGGGGAAAAAACAAGGAGTTAGAAAGGTGAGAAAGGTTAGCAAGTGCTGAGATTAGCCTGGCCTTGGACTCCTGGACCTACTGACACTTAACTGAATGAGAGACAGGATAAGGAGTTCAGCACTGTGCAGTCTACTTTTAAAAAGTCTATGTGAGGCACAGCCACATTCCAGAATGGATTTTAAAGCCCCAAACAGAAGTGACATTCATTCACAAGGCCTCGGACAGATCATACGTACAATAAGGAAAAAACTTCCTGCTTGCCTTTGAAATGAGTGATACTTAATGACCATAAAAACCACTTAAGACTGGTGTGAACATGTATATAGCGGTGCTGATACAGCATGTACTGATGATGCTAATCTTCTTTTTGCCTACTTTTAGAAAACAGGCACTTTAGCACTGACAACAAAAGGAGAGATGAGTTACATGATGAAACAGGCATTCAACCTGACAGGACACCAGTCAGCAGATGATTAACACCACTCTCACAGACCGACTCTGTTACACTTATGGATAGACTTGTACAATGAACAGCTTTAAAGAGCATGTCTCACATGAATATGTGCATAGTGACACCAAATGTATTCAGACACTCCACCTGATTGGTGACAATCATATGTACCATCTCTACAATGGATTCTGTTTCCAATGCCTTAAGTAAAGGAAATACATACATTAAATGCAGAAAATAGACTGAAATAGACCTAAAATATCTAAGAGATGCATGGGCCTCCTGAAAAGCAACTTTTGCCAGAAATCAGTGAAAAATTAATCAGCGTTGACAAAGACGAGAGGCATCAACAGATTCCTGTGACCCACAATAAAACAGGAAGAGCAACACCACAGCCAGGACACTTGGTTGAATTATAGAACATATAAGGCACACAGCACTCATATGGTTTATACATTGCGCACATCTTTTCCTCTTTGGGACTTATTTTTTACACTGAAGCCATGAGTGGGTGTATATGTGATTAAACCTGTAAAGTGGGAAGCACCTGCCCGATGATCCACTAAACCACTTTGTCCTGTGCGTTTGTGTGTGTGCGTCCTGTCCACAGGAAAAGGAAAAGCATCATCATGGCTACTGTATATGCAGACATCCTGCTTCTTTAAGAGAGCGGAGTGCTCCTAAGGGTGTCTGACATAGTTTCACATCCTCTCTGATCTTCATTCAAACCACGTCTGCCCGAGGAAGAAATCCAGGTGGTATCAGTGCTGTAAAATTTGCTGCATCATCCACTAAGTTCTAAGAAATGTGACGTAAATCATTACAATGCACGGTTTTTATCCTTTACTCAGACAGTTTAGACATAGTCTTACTGTGCAAATTGTGTGAGAATTATGAGGTTGATTTTATGTCTCATTTTTGTCACAGCAGTGGGGGATGTTTCCCAGTAGGACACAGCAGCTGTATGGACAGGACAATTCCTTACTATCCTTTACTACACCTCCTCCTCCCTCCCTCCACTTCCTCTTGTGTCTTTCCTCAACATCCTGTCTTATCCCCTGCTGCAGTAGTAACCTGTAGTTGTAGGTCTGTATAAGAAGAGGCAAGCGGGGGTTGAAAGCTGAACAACTTTGCGATTTGTGAGTCTACCTGTAGATGTAGTACTTCAGTGTCGGGGAGGCTACGAATGTGGCACTTGCAGCTATGCTGGGAATGTGAGCCTCTGCTCTGCCAGGACTGGACTGGAGAAGCCCACAACTCTATTTAAGGAAATGGCAGTCAGGGGCCCATCAGCCTGTTCTCTTTTGCCTATTCATTTCTCAATCTCTACTTTTGCTCCACTCAAAGCCCCCTCTCCCCTTCCTTGCACAAGGCTGAAGTGTGAACACAAACATGCAGTAGTGTACAGGTGGTGGTTTGAATAATTGCTTTCGGTACATTTGCAACTTCAATAGAGATCTGTCTTTGTGTGTAAACTGCTTTAGTGCTGGCTTTAGTTCTGGCAAACAAAAAAACACCAGCAGGACAATTAAAAGAGAGACAGAAGGTGAAAGTCTCTTTGATGAAGTCATTTCATTCAATCCTGAACATTTATTGTGACCAATTTAAAGGCATTTGGGGACCATCACAACATGTTAGTCTACCACAAGCTCTGTGGAAAAAACACAAACAGCACTTAACTAACTGGTTTGACCACAATAGTGTGTCTCCTGTTTATTACAGAGTTACTTAGTCAGTGTGTACATTAAGAGAGTCTGATGAATAAGGAGTGTGTTTCACTGCAGCTTGTGACATACTTTCTACTGTAATGTGAAGTGTATAGTTTTGTATGAAAAAAAAATCTGTCTCCGTCTTACATGTGGCCGAGTGTAAGACGGATGGGTTTACCCAGCATCTTTGGCTGTCAACGGCCTGAAGAATATAGCCTCAGCGTTCCCGCCGTAATACCACGTGAGAAGATACAACACAAGCACACACAGTAAGACAAGCAGAGTCCCATTCAAAAAGCACGATGGCAGAGCAGCCACCAGCAACGAGAGCTCTACTTCAAGCTTGTTAGACAACCTGTGATTAAAGATGGTAACTGGCTGATTGTACATAAGATTACTCAAGTAGTTTACACTAAATAATTTGACACCTGTCCTGGAAGTAAGGACCTCAGCGGGCCTAGAATAAACAGTAGACACCGGTTTCTGGAGGAGTCTGGTGAAGATGAGGTCATTTCCACCCACCGGAGTCTAAAAGACTCCTGTTGTATGGCCTTCGCAGCAACCGTTGCCATGGAGCTCTTTCACAGTGACCAGCTTTGCTGATGTCACTGTCGGACGCAGCCAAGAGTGTGTCAACCAACTCAAAGTAAACGAGTGTGGCCGGCGGCGCCTTGCTGTGTCTCCACTGTCATCGTCCATTCATGTGAGTACAGAGAGGACAATCAGAGACACAGCTGAGACTGAAGTGGAGTCCCATATTAAGATTTTGGCTCCATGGACTGTCCAACTATAAATGTACCTGCCAAGAATATATTCTTTTCTTACAGCGAGCTGGGTCTATTAAGATGCCCATTCAAACACTGCTCTGATGATAATTTACCAGGTTCCAAGACACAAATAACGCCTGAGTCGTGCATACCATATCTGAAGGGCTGTACTCTGTTCAGGCTTTGTACTAACTGTCTTCTAATTTACACCATTATGTACACCTGTCAATCACACTGTAGGCTGTCAAAAGGAGAGAAAACCGATCTGGAGGATCAACTCCGCACTACTTTGTTTGATCCTCTTTGTTTGTGTTGTTTTCATATTGAGCCTTTCATTCCACATTATAATTGTGATGTGATGAACTGATGAAGCCACTTACTTGAAAGAGCAGCAAAACCTCATTCTACAGAAAATTCTACAAGTCCAGTTGCCTCGCTTCATTGATCTCTGAAACTGTTACCTCTGTACATTCTAGTTTTTTCGTTCCAAGTACAAGTTGTGTTATTTTGTGTGCTGCCTTGTCCATATAGATCTGCTTGACTGTGCTGTTGGGATTGGGTGGCTCCCAAGCTTAAACAGTCTCCTTACACAAGAAGTGTACTGTATAGCCTCAGCCAGCTGCCTGAGAGAAGGGCGGGGATGGTGAAGGGCTCAGCTAAGAGTCTGGTGGTCTATATGGGGAAACATTATACGCCTCTATGTCTAGTCTGGTCACGACGAGGCTGACTGTTCATCTATCAGACTGGTATCCCTCACCTGTTCTCACCCCCCCTCGTTCTATGTTTTTATGCACACACACACACCAAGTTATATTGTGTCATGTAACTAAATGCAAATTACAGCTGCTATATTTGTTTCTGGTGGATTTGTAAATTATTATTCATAGGTTTGGCTAAATCTGCCAAATAGGCACATATGCTCAGAGACTTTAAACAGCTGGATCCTCTCCAACCACAGACAGATTGAAACTAACACCACTTTTCTCGCACCTTTAATAGGGGACAAGAAGTTAGGGACTACTAGAAAGAAGACTTGTGCAGGTCAGACCACCAGCAGCTCTTCCACCAATGATGTTACAACACATCGTTATTAAACGTCTACTATTTACAGAATAGGAAATAAAACAAAACAAATGAGCAAAAGGGAGAAAGCACTATCAATATTTCAGCTAACTCAGTCCTGTATAAAGATCATATAAGATCCGAGCTAAAAATTATTCAGACTGTTGACCAAGTTTGTGTGTATGGAAGAACATAATATAATATCATAAATATATAATAATAATAATCACAGAATAGAGTACAGCTTCTCTTTGGACACTGCTCAAACCAACAATACTGTGCGTTTATTGACGCAGATATATCCATATATACAATTCGGAGTGACTGAGGCCCACTGTTGTTTTAAAATGTGCACATAGTTTTGAAATAGAGCAATAGTACTGACTTGTTTTCTATTTAAATAGCTTAGCTATCATTGCAAATGTTTAAGGACAGACATCGTTCAACCATAATGATTGGTACAACGTTCAGATACCCACATGGCACAGTAATCCAAGATGCTAGGGGCACAAAGCTGGGATCAAAGTTATAAAGTAGTGCAGAAAGGTTCAGTGAGAAACTAAACCTCAAGGATTTATGAAGCGCTTGATTGTATAATCCCTGCTATCAGTGGCACCTCGTCTGCCTCTATCACACAGATAAAAATCAAGAGCCTGACATGTCCGAGGCACAGGGTACCTTCCATGAGTGTGGGGTCCTTCTAACAGGTAGTCCTAAACCCTAGTTTTTTTTTTTTAATTCATCCTCTTGATTTCACACTTAAAAAATTGCACACCTGGAATCCAGCGAAGGGGTTTAGCTGCAGACGTCTGGGAGAAAAGATTTCATTTTCCCCTCTGGTCATTTTGGCAGGTTGTCTGTCCCCATTCCTGAGGTTCAGTACGAGTTCACAGAACACGGCGTCAACTTCCAGAAATAAACTGTTTGCTCATGCGTGGGTGCAATGAAATAGTTTGGCTCCCAAACCAGAGACGAGAGTTTCTCTTTCTTTTCCGCCACTATCTCCCCTCTCCTAATCTCTCTCTCTCTTTCTGTCTTTGATACAATGGACAATGAAAAGTTTAAAAAGACACAAATGCTATTATGCATGTATGATTGCCTCTTCTTTTAAGTTTTATCTCTGTTGGGGGCAGCATTTTGAGATAGCTCCTTTAAAAAGCAGATTCCTGTTAAAGGACGATTATAGCTTCTCTCTAAATGAGAGTTGACCAGGAAAGGCATTAATTTAAAACAAAGACATCTGGAAGTTAACACAATTCTGTGAAAAGACTGTCTATGGACATGAAGAGGCAAAAGAGTTGCAGCTGTAAATGTCACCAGTATTCCTGAACCTTCATCTTTTCCTTTCTTTGCCCCACCCATTCTTCCTCCTCACCCTCCCCTCTTCCATACCGCGGTGTACTCAGGAGACCTTAGCTCCACTGAGGGTGGAATCAGTTTTCCTTTTCCACTGTGTCTTTTTCCCTCCATGCTGGAAAAGCCCCTGTTCAACTCTTGCTGAGCTGACTGAATCAAGTGTGCTCCAATGTGCCCACATTCCTAGACAGTATCCCCAACACCGGAACCGTTTACCGCCTCAGTCAGGAATGCTGATTTCCAGTCCAGGTTTTCATCAGACCTAGTTTAGGCATAGAGCACAAAAGGAATTCACCAACCATTATACAATGATTATACAATGCATCCTTTCCTTCCATGTCAGTCATATAACATACAGACTGTGCCTCCTCTCATTCAACAATATTAGACTCAAGAGTAGTGCCAGCAGCTCCATTGAAAAGTAACTTTTTTGCTGGGAGTCATATTTTGACCTAGATTCAGACAGCCTTTTGAATTCTAATTCTTCACAACCTTCTGAGTCTCCCTTTTTTCAGAGGCATGCGCTGATCTGACGTCTAAGTCTACAGTGTTGAAACAGGCCAGCATCTAGGAGCTGAATCCGCAACCATAAACCAGTATACTTCTCGTCTGTGAAGGTTTTCAGTCATCCAGGTCATTGTCATTCAAAGAGAGTTGAATCAAGGCATCTGGACTTGTAGAGTTTTCTTGAAACTCTTGTAGAGTTTTCTTGAAACTAAGTCCAGATTGATTCAACTCCTTTGAACACTATACTTCTCCTAAATCTTATTATTTAATTTTAATTATGGCAAAAATGGCAACAGTGTACAACAGACGAAAAGACACAGAAAAGCATTCCTTGAGCTTATTGGAGGCACAAAAAAAATGATCCAATCTATATTGAGAAAATGTGCGGATTCCCCCAAATGCTTAGTTTTTCCTTTAGCTACCTTGATTTGATAGAAATTTCTGACATGGATTGGACTGTATTGCTGTGACTTGTGCAAACGTTTAGCCAATAAACATGACGAGAAGCGTTACCACACTATGAATAAAGTAATTCATAAATAAATAAATACAGTTAAATACAATCTCATAGACTGGTGCAACACACCCCAAACACAGATTTCTGCAACTGCCAAGCTCTACAACACAGCTGCCTGTACATATTGAATCCCTGCCAGCCTTCTTCCAGCTCAAACAGCCATGTTGGCCAGGTCAGCAGTATACCATGCCACACGAAAATGAAGCTAGTCATTCAGAACACCAGACCCACTGTCCTGTCCTAACCCCACCCCTTACACTAACCCTACACCCTGTGTGTGTCTGTGTGCACATGTCATCTTTCAGGCGGCGCTCTGCTCACTATTCAGCTCCTCTCAACTTAATCCAATATTGTCCCTCTTGAGATTGTCACAAAAGAGGTTTTGTTCTCCTTACAAGGGAGGAAAAACAGGAAGTTACATTCCTTCATAATCACAACAGAAATGCAGCAATTTCACACACAAGACAACCATTATTGAAATTCTCATTATGAATTCTCAAATGCTGGATTGATTTTGATGGCATCTCCCTTGTTGACTTTGGGTTAAATCTGAACTGAAAACTCAGGAAATGCAAGGCTATATTTTCATATTTGCACTAGGCTGTTTAAACAAGAGCATACACTTATAAACGCAAAAAGAGAATCCTGAGATAAAATAAAGCTCCAATAATAAATCTGGAGTGATGCAAATCTGCCTGTCCTTTGGTGAGATTGTCATCATACTGACCGAGACAATATCTCAAGTCATAAATAAAGTTGCATCAATTGCTGGGTTCCAAAACAAGGCAGCCTCTGAGCTGCTCAGAGAAGTAGGTCACTGAGGATTCCATTCATTTGTACACTGCTTTCCAAATAGTTGCGCTTTTCCACTCAGCCGAGAGTTCCAGCTGTATGTTAACCCTTTAACAGCCATTTAACGGTTACATATGATGAACTTGTGCTTTATTTATAATCTTGTAAAAAACAAAGATGTTTCCAGGGAAGCATCCTTTTAAAGGAAGGTGAGCTGCAGATGCTTGTGGCATCATTTTGAATACATCCAGGTTTTTAATAAAGCTTCCGCAGACAAAAGCACAACAATCTTCTACTTTGAAATTTTAGCAATGTGCCAAAAAAAAGACGAAGAATGATTCTGCTATTTTTCAAGCTTTGCATAATCCTTGTGTAGATGTGTGTAGGAAATGACTGAAAACTGACAAATACTCCAGAATCAATAAAACACCAGAACTTACCCACTAAAACAGCAAACTGATATAAAACATAAGCACTCAAACAAGCTTCCACAACATACCAGAGGGATTGCTTAACTAGACAACCTTCCTGGTCTCCCTTTTTTCAGGAGCATGCAATCTGACTAAATCTACAGTGCTGAAACAGGCCAGCATCTGGGACCTGAATCAGCAAAGAGGAAGCCCCCACAAGCTGACGCAGGTGAGAGGTTCAGGATGTAGAAGCTCATTCAAATCTTAATTCAAAATTTATTATTTAACCATATTTTTTGAATGGCTAAAGCTGTCATGTAAATGGAGCTAGCAGGCACAGTGTAACCTCAAACTGTAATACTGACCTGATGACACAGAGAGAACACACAGTCATCGGTCTGGGAAGAAGGAGTCATGACACTGTGTTACCATACCATAATGTGACCATGAAAACAGTATTGTTTGTCGTTATCATCATATTACGTTTAATTTCGTGTAATGTAACTGTTTAAACTGCAAATAAAAAGAAACTCTCTGAAAAACCTGTCTGTATCGAACACAGGGAAGTCCCACCTTGATATGCGCATATACACACATCAAGCTAAGCTAGCCACATTGCCAGACCAAGACAAAACATGCACATTTTGGTGTGTGCGAACGTAAGCTAACAAATGAAGTCATGCTAAAGTCAAAAATACCATCGCTATTTTGAGACTTAAAACTTTTGCATGATTAAGGCAAAGATCAATGTGGGTGGCCGACAGGTGCCCACTAACCTCATGAAAAGTGAGCTTGTGCTTCAACTCTTTACCTGATTTTGTATTAACTGGGAGCCTAGGCAGGCTCAAGTCAAGTTTTTGTGACAAAGTGCACAAATATAATACACACATATACAACTAATATATTAACACTTTCAATTATAAAGAATTTGTGTAGTTTTCATGGTTTTCTATCATATATACTGTTTATATACCATTATTCTGAGGGAGGGGGGCGACAAAGGAAATTCCATCCAATGTGCTTTAATGTGTCCAGCTTGTGTTAAGTACAGCCATCGGCCCTTGTAAACCCTGATGGAAACTCAATGTAATATGTGTGTGTGACTGCAGGGTAGGGCCATTATGTCACTCCAGTGTAACAAGCAGCTGTGAAGCTGCATGCAGATGTTGCCATAGGTACACAAGAGACGCTCACTGATCTCCATTGCAGCAGCACTGCATTCTATTTTTCATGAACTCAGTCGGTTGCCAGGGTTTTTGTTTCCATGGCCACGCTGCAGTCTGATGCAACAAAACCCTGCCAGAACTCCCTTTGGGTCCTTTGGCATGATACCAAACCGGGAGCACTACAGAGGTATAGGCTGACACACTGACTGACTGATGTCTTCAACCACCCTCTGTGCCAGCTGAGCTAACGCTATACATGACCCCAACCTCCCCATCATTTACTGGCTGGCTGCAGCTCAGCATAATACTTTGCACAGCTTCATACCATCAATGATTCAGCTATTTATTGCTTTGATGGACTTACAAGAATGTCTCAGACAGGAAGTGGTTTATAATGCTTGTAAGTGTGTTTTCCTGTGCCAGATCTAGGGTCAGGGACCACGGTAAATCTGGGAAATCAAGCACTTGAAATGTCAAGCATTTTTTGAGACAAGGAAAAAAGTAAGATTACTTAATTAGACTATTGTGTCTACCTTTGAAGTTTGAAGGAGACATGATACAATACTACCAGCTGCAACAGTGAATCATAACATATCAACTATTCAAAAGCAGAAGATATCACTTGGGAACAAGTACGGGGAAATGCTTTGTGTCCCTCTATAACAAAAGTTGCAAGCTCATTCCAGCTGTGGGAAATATGTCATAATAAACATAAAAATTAGTGTTTAACTATCATTGCTGTTTCATTGATAATTGTCTTCCATATAAAACTAGAATGAGGATGTTAAAAGAGAAGGTCGGTAAATGGACAAGCTGTCCTACCTGGATTGTTGGCCTCTCCCTCCAGAACCTGCAGTTCAGTGCACTCTGCAAGAGAGTGCTCCAGGCAGAGCTGCAGGAACCGGGCCTGGGTCCGGCTCACCCTCTTCAGCAGTGACAGCAGAGCCACCGTCTGCTCGCACTCATTCCAACCCTTGAACCAGCTGGCGAGCACACCCACCTGATCGCGAAACATCATGGTCTGTGAGGTGGGATGGAGGTGGAAAGACTGTGGCCGCTGTCGGGCTGGGCTAAAGGGCGCGGGGATTAAGATTTGCACTGATGGGTCTGGATCAATCAAATGTAGGGTTACAGTGCTTATTGATGTCTATGGTGTGTGTCTGGAGTTCAGCTGAAGGACTGTATTCTTAGCTCTGACATTATTAGCTCGGACAGCAGTCACTGTTTAGCCTGTGCCAAATTTTGTGTCGCCTGCAGCGGGTGCTGGATATATTCCTGCTGTAGGGGTTTCCGCACCGTCTTCTCCTGTCTGTTAATCTTCGCCAACAAGGGTTAAGGGGTGTGAGGTGCTCCTCTAGCAGGCATTAGGTGATATGAGCTGCTCTTGGCTGCTTAGTCGTACTCAGAGGGATTGATATTTGATGAGTCAGCTTTCTTCCAGCATACGCTGTGTCACATCAGCTTCAGCCTCACCGGCATTTTTCTTCAGGGAATCCCTCTTAGGCCTGCAGGAGGATGTCAGATGTTAGAGGAAGCACAGAAAGAAATATTTAGCAGAGTATAATCTCAGAGGCTCTTTGTGAAGCTCTCGCAATCTCTTATATGAATTTTGAAAAGAAAGCCTCAGTAGAAACGCGACAGTATTCCCTGTTGCTTCAGCCCTGCAGACTTCGTGCTGCTGCAATGGGCAGTTTTGAGAAGAAAGCAGCCTAAAAAAAAAAACTCATACATGCATTTATAGGTCTCCTCCTGCTTGCCGTCGCCTATGCGCATAGGCTTGTGGCATTCACCGCCGAGACAAAAATAAATATTTTTCGTTTTTGGTATCCACCCATTCCTAAAAATACAGCTGTCGGTACTACTGGCGCTGCAATCCGGAATTTTCCAAAGGACGCCGGGTTACCACGTCTGTGTGCTGCACAGGCGATAGCAGCTACTTCCCTCCGTTGATTTAATGACAGGTTAGTCTCATACTGCTGTATTCTGAAAACCGAGGATGGGCAGAAGTGGTAAGTTTAAACCGAACGGGGGACTAAGCTCGCAGATAAACTGGACGTTAGCTGCTGTCTAAAACTGTCTTCATCAGCACACAGAATGACCGTTGGCGGATAGCAGTGTGTGTATGTGTGTGTGTGTGTGTACTTTGTAAACTGAAAAATGAATAAATCTTTACGGGATCTATAAAAAAATACCTAAAACATCTCAATAAAATAAGAATGCAGCTAAATTTTGTGACCGTTAGCAAAAAAAAAAAAAAAATGCACCGTTAGCAACATTAACGGCTAGCGAAACCCAATAACTATTAAATTAAATCATTATAGGCATTAGTTAAAAGATGAACATTGTAATAATGTTATAGTTTTTAAAGACATGTAATGGTTTTGTCGTCCTAGAAGTAGAAGATTAAAGGGGACAAGAGAGCGACAAAACCGTTTATCCAGAAACTTCAGTTTGAATATTTGAATAGTGATAGAAACGGTTAGGAGAACCGAACCTGCTGATTCTGGTTCCGCTCCCTACCTGCTAGCGCAGTTTGCATCGTCGGGTTCGTCTGAGGACGGGCGACAGGCTCAGCTT
Organism: Ambassis agassizii; assembly: GCA_036025115.1. Classification (NCBI taxonomy): domain Eukaryota; kingdom Metazoa; phylum Chordata; class Actinopteri; family Ambassidae; genus Ambassis; species Ambassis agassizii. Next base: position 11,746 of record JAVQJX010137862.1, read on the forward strand.
TATGGGAGCGGTGCCCCTTCACTCCGGGTCTGTGAGATTTGCCATCTTGACTAACTTTTCCTCTGTGTCTCCCCAACAGACGGACTCCGCTGCTCTAAAACTGCACAGTCAAGGCCGGAGGGAACATGGCGGAGCACTTCCGGTCGCTTCTTTCAAAATAAAATCCACCAGCTGCACATTTATATATTTCATTAGTCAGAAAGAAAAAAAAAACATTGCAGGTCAAGTGTCGTCCCCATGTTTCTAACCAATATAAGGAGAGAAGCAGAAAATTATTACATTAAAGAGACTAAATATTCATTTCCCCCCTGCATTTAACCCATTTACAAAACTCAGTATTATAGACATGTTGGGAAATTTGTATAAAATTGATATAAATAAAATTTAAAAAAATGTGTGTGAGAAACTCTCAAGTCATATCATGGAAATTTCTATAGTGTGGCGTGTGCAGGTTTACTTACAATCCATCATAAAATAAACACGCTCGTATGTTTATATGATTGAAATTAAATTCAACTATATTTGTGCGAACTGTAGACTTTCATGCAAATATAAAGTTGCAGCAGATGCAGATAAAACACTTAAAAGTTTGATGCTTTTATTTTAAAGGTAGGGTCACTCAACATCCGGGTTGTTTTCCGCCGCTTTGACAAAGGGAGGCTCGCGCTGCTAGTTTCCACATGCTAATCATTAACAGCGGAGCATTACGTCAGCGGCTTGGCAGCGCGAGGAAGCACCAAAATAGAGAGAAACTACAAGAAAATGTAAGAAAAAGAAAAAAGTTAACGTTTCCATAGTTAATAAAGTCCACACTTTCTGCGTGTGAAAAAAGTAAAAAAAAAAAAGTATTAATTCTACTCTACTGTATATTATGAGTTGTATCACTGGTGTTGATGGATCAATGTGTAAAATTGAATTATACGTTAGTCTAGTTAAGTTTATGAGTGACATAAATAAGGGAAAGAAGAAAAATTAAATTTCCATTTTGAGACTTTTTTTTCCCACAGACCTTTTCTCTTCTTTATTTTTATTTTTGCCATATATTTATATGTGTATGACCTTATAATTTTTGGAAAACACATGTGGGAAGACAACAACAAAACATTTATCCAAAGATTCAGCAACATTAATTAAAAATATTTATATAAGTATAAAGGAGCAACAATAATATATATTTTTTTGACCCATACCTAAAATAAAACACTGTGTGTGGTTGAATATGTGAATTAAATCTGACTACTTTAGAGTGTAAACCAAATGTAGGAAGCAGGATTCTGCGCACTTAAATCTGACTTTTCATCCATGAAAAAAGAAGTCATGTTTTGTGCTAATTGTCCCTTTAAGACTGAACAATTGATGTGCTTTAGCGCCACTGTGTGGCTGATCTTTGATATTACGCTGCAGTGCAAACTTCACAGGTTAACCGTCCATAAACAAAGACTTTAATCGCAGCACATGTTTGACATTAAATTGTGACCTATACGATGATTAAATTTAACAATTAGAAAGTTTTATTATTAAAATGTTTGTGGAACTTCCGGATTCTTTTCCCCGCGGAACAGGAAGTAAAAAAAAACGCACTTTCAGTTTAAAGGCATACATGCACAGATGTGTGTGAAATAAGTTTAAACCAGAACAAAGTGTGAGAGAGACGACGTGACTTTCCAGCTGCTGATCTGCCCGTCACGTATCGCACGTAGCGGATTGAAAATGAGGAAATCCAGGAAGTGACACATCAGACCGCCTCCTCCTCCAAACAGCTGCTCCTCTGAACTCACACTGTAGTGTCCACAGAGCGCGGTGTAGCAGTCAAACGCAGTTCCGTGGAAACGAGAGGGGTCGCCATGAAGCTGGGGGTCTTCCTGCTCCTTCTGCTGCAGCTGTCCGGATCAGCCGACAGCAGGTGTTTCTGTCAGGTGAGACCCTGAAGAGGCTGCAGGTCTGCTGTCATGTTACTTCCTGAAAACTTTATTTTATTTAGTTAAAATGTGTATTTATGCTAAAACAAACAAAGATGTGCTGAATGATGTTAACAACTGGGAAGCAGGCTTTAAAAACATGAGTTTGTTATGATTTTCAGTAACTGATTAGATATATATATGTGTGTGTGTGTGTGTGTGTCTGTGTGTGTCTGTGCGTGTTTATATATTTTTTATTTGGAGGAATATAAAAGGCAGGCATAAACAGCACAAGAAAGCAAAAGGAGGTAAGTGTCGCCCCTCCCTTACTTCACATTATTGCACAGCCTATAGTAAAAATGCATGTGAGAGTGTGTTAAGAGCTGTCAGGAAATCAACCTCTGAGTCCTTACCCCGGCGTTAAGGCTGTCTAATTTCTAGGCATAATTAACTTTATGCTCAAAATCAATTGTTTCCTGTACACAGCCAGGGTCCAGGACTGCAAGCAGTGAGAGGCCTATTTGAGCATGTGAGAAAGCAGGAAGCAGCCCTACCTGCCACTCATTAAGCCCACAAAAACTCAATACAAAGAGGGGGGAAGAAGGATTAGACCTGCTCGTTATACCTGCCGCGCAATTAACACTACTTATTCTTCTAATCCCTCTGTTCTAGAAATAATTGAACTTGCAATAATAATACAAAAACACGCTCGAACAAATGCTTAAATTGTAGAAAATGGATATTTTTCGGTCAAGATAATAATTATAACAATAATAATACGTTTATTACAGGTCCTATCAGGGTTTCTGTGTTGTGCTGGGAGGCCTGTGTGTATTCTTCAGAGTCTTCCTCCTCCATAATCACACATCCCCTTTAGAAACGGAGGTAGCTGCAACTTCTTTGTCCCCGTTGTGTTGTAGGTGAATCGGTGCACACTTGAACTGAAAGAGGACTTGACCTTTGCCTTTATGTTTTCCCCCGATGTTTGTCTAAATCACAATTGTCTTTTGTGAGGGGACATGCGCTGCCGTGACACGTCCCATTCAGCGGATGGATGTTCGCAGTCACACAAAACAAGAGTGGAGGTCAAATAGGTGTTTGTAAACTTTGGTATTATTTAGTGATACGCAACGTACAAAAACACAGAAAACACACACACACACACACACACACACACACACACACACACACACACACACACACACACACACACACACACACACACACACACACACACACACACACACACACACGGCACCGTTAAAA
>JAVQJX010137899.1:0-10487 GCA_036025115.1 Ambassis agassizii
GCTTTTAATAATCTAGTGATGTCACATGATAATATATTATTAGAGACACCAAACCCGTACTTTTACACTAAACACATTCTGATACCAATACCAGGGATTTTCTTTCAGAACTTTGTTGATTATCTGTGTTATGTCTTGCAGACAGCAACATAATAATTGTATGAAATGTTGTTTGTGAAATGATTTTTCATATAGCAGTGTTTTGCACAGCTTGGAGGTACACCAGCATATATTTAACAATGTTGTGTTATAACTTTCAGTCAAAATATTTGTAATCTGTAATATTAATCATCTGTAATAGGTTGCAGTAGTTATGAATTAATCTTGAGTTTTTTTTAAAGGTATATCATTAATGAGACATTCAATAAAAAAAATAATCTTTCTTCTTGTTCAAACATCAGTGAGAAAAGTAAACCTTGAGCCATGAGGGACATTTCAGTTTGATTTGTCTGTAATGTCATCCTGTCAGTATATCAGAATCAGGGTAGCCTATAGGGCCACTGACAAATTATCATATGGGTCATATTAAACCATGAAATGTGATATGGCCCTTGAATAAAACCAGTTTTAACAGATATACAACAAAGCTGAACACACTGAATATACTCAATATACTGCACATGTAGGCTACTTAATTTGTTGCATTAAATTTTAACTGGAAAGCTTTAGTTCCTGTATATACATGCAATTAATAGTCATAAACATTTTAAAAACAAACAAATTCGTATTCTTATAATGATTTTAACTTTAACTTTATTGTGTTGGATTGCCGTATGTTCTGCCTCGTTCTCTTGCTTCAGCAAAATGGGTCACTTCCGCCATCTAGCGTCCTGGCTCGGGAACACGCAAGGCGTGACTGGTGACGTACCCTGTTTACAACTGCCAATAAACACGTGGCGCAATAACTCTCGAACGGACATTGGTCAGTTTCGCGGTAAAGTGGGCGGGGACTCTCTCGCGATAGACCAATAGCGTCTGACATGTAAATTCTGTTTGAAAATTTCCCGGGAAATCTGAGTTTCGCGGGAGGGCTCTTGAGCGCGTAAACCGTATCCCTTCATTCATCAGGCCGTTTCCTGAAGCCATTTCTAGACGGGAGAAACGAGAGTTGCGCTACTTTTTAATCCGTTGCATCTGCCTAAATGCACCTTCATAAGGAAAAATACTTTTCAAAAGTCGATAGTTCAGACATTCATCTTTACGTCTGTCTGATTATTTTTGTAACTATTGCGACGGATTAGCAGTCATACGGACTCGAAAGTTAAGAGACAAGAAAGGGGTTACCCCGAATACGCAAGATGAGAAGAGGGCTCTCCTCGGCTCCGGACAAAGTGATTTTAGCAGGGGTTGGGGGCTCTCCTCTGGATAATAATATAATTTTAACAGCTCTATCGGATCGTTTAAACCCGGGACAATCCAACGCTACGTATATCCAAATAATAACCACACCACCGCCTTGCAACATTACACAGACATCAAATGTGTGTTTATCCGAGCCTCAGATTAACAACATTTACACAACTCCACAACAAGCTGCAGCAAACGGAGCAGGACAACGACCCGCTTTGGGAAGACCGCCGGTAATACCCTCCACAGACACGTTTGAACATATTAATCTTGCTAAAAGCAGCAGCAGCAACATCGACGACTGAAGTGTTAGCTTGCTAAGCTAGCCGAGCTTGTTGTTCGGGCAGCTAACATTAGCCACTTAGCCAGGGCTTCCCCACGACTCAACCTAGCGAGGTGGCTAACTAACTACCGCTAGCTTAAGTTACCCAAGTAGGCTGGTTAAGTGTTTTGTTGACGGTAAGGAGTCGGAAGGCAAGTTTGAATTAGTTTAACGACCACAATGATGCAGAGCTGTCATGTAATGGCGTGCTAGCTAACTTCATGGTGCTTTAGAGTCCGTTTCACCTTTGCAACCAGATGGAAATATTGGTAAGAGATGAGTAACGTTAGCGCTGGCCTACTGGCTGCTATTGGTGTCTTTAATTTTGGGGGTTGGGGAGGGATTTGTTGGGATGCCTTGTTCTTAGTTAAGCTATTATTTAGCCGAGTAGTGAAACTTTCCTACACAGTGGTTTGTACACAATTATAGCTCCACTTCAGTTTTGATAGATATTTCTCCTAGTACGTCTCTGAAGATGCAAAAGCCAACTTGGATGAGAAGCTTGGAAAAAAATGTTAGCTTTCAAGGCTAGTAGCACTGTCGTTTACTAGAGGACAACCTATAACTCGACGTTTGACCTTTTATTTTTGCACAAGTATTTAATGTCCCCTTCTTTTTGTATATGAAGTAACGTGGTGGTTTCTTTTCATGCCAAGTAAAGTGAAACCCGAGTTTGTTGCTTTAGTGCTGACTGCACATTTCCTGTATTCTTAAGATGCATAAACCACACACAACATAGTTACAGCAGCATACTTGGTGTAGGTTTTGTTCCTGGCTATTCATCTTTCATGAACTAAAGCAGTCTCTGTAATCTCAGGCTGTAGCCATGAGCAGGCATGGGGGGGTGAGGGGAGCTGCTTGCTGATATAAAATGGCTGACACTTTGACTGTCAACAGAGGGCATATTATTCTTACTCAGACTAGATGAGGAAAGATAAAATATTATAGATTCAGCTAATAGTGGTTAAAATATTTGATTCATCATTGGTTTAATCTGCTATGTGTGTCTTGTGGACAAAAAAAAATGGAGGGAAATGCAGCTCAGTAGATGCTGCTGTATTACTCGGACAGTAAAATAGGGTGGGTACTTTCCTTCACAGTAGTTCATAATGACTAGAGTGTTAATTTGAAGATGGGGCCTAGAAAAATAAGCAGTTTTCACCAAATAAAATTGGTTAACTAATTCACTGGTGTGAAGAATAAAGGTCTGCTGAATGGTGTCCAAATGCTCTTAAAGGTGTTAAGTACAGCTACAACACTGGCATGTGCTCTTGCTGGTATTACAGGTAATAAACATATCTGGCTTTTGTCCAGGTAAACTGCTAGTAACTCATCCCACCTAGAAATTGACGGGTAAATAAAGTTAAGATGTACATGGGCCTTGGTTGTTGGAAGTTGTATCAAATACACGGTGACCTCACAGATTCTGATCAAAGCATTGATATGGATTTGATAAAAGAATTCATGATTATTTGGTCTGCAAGCTTTTTTTTTTTTTAGCAGGACCTCATGGCTCCAAAGTCAAACTCAAAGATGTGACTCATTCCTGAACTATTTGAGCTCCTCTGGGCCAATTGTGACAGAGTGGGAAAAATGGATCACAACTTGGCAAATGCGTCACAAAATATTTAAAACTATAATAAAGCCAATGCAATCATAGCTTCACTGAATGACTGTAAAGAACAAACTACTTGATGTCTCATGATGTCCACAATGAAGATACCATCTTTTGGGTGTTTTTCTGTACCATTTAAGAGCACATGAACAGCGGGTTCATAGTAATGATGTGTTATACTCCAACAGAACAGAAAATAGTATAACATCACTTTTTTGTCCCCCTAGGCAAAAAGGCGCTTGGCACTTGATGATTCAGACCACCAATACCAGTCAGAACCAACCAGAACTCCAAGAGGCAGAGGAGCAGGAGCTGCAGCGGCTAACGGAGCACGGCTGAAGACGCCCAGAAGTAGGAAGCCTCTAAGGAGCCGTTTGTGTATTTAATCCAGAATTTTGCAATAATTGAGGTTTATCCGCCACATGAAACCCACGCCTTGTTTTCTACGAAAGAACAGACTTGATTTAGATTCTTGTACAGTTAATCAACTTGAAAATACTTACACATATAATCAGAAGGTCTTGTGCTTAACCTTCAGTACTAGAAGCAAGGGTCCATTTTTAATGTAACTGATCTTGAATAGTTTAAGTGAGTTATCTCAAAAGTCACAGACACTGACACTTTCTGCATATGTACACATATTTGCATGTTTCCTCTGCAGTCTACTTAATACTAGGAACATTAAAAAGGAAACAAAGTCTCTGTATTACATTTGGTTGTGCAGAAGTATACCACACATAGTGTTGTTGCTTTTAGCCATATTATGACTTTATTTTCAAACTGCTACATCCACCTGAGGCGCAGACTAAACAGACATTTATGTTGTATTACAAGTACTTCTGGTAAATTCTGACCAAACCCTTGACATTTCCAGATAGGGCTTATTAAAGCTAGTTTTGACGCATATGTGTTTAGCCTTGAACTGGTTATGTTTATTCCAGTTTATATTATATGTTTATCTATTATCGGCTATGTTATGTCCATATATAAGGATATTTGAGAAAGAAGAAACCTAATCATTCTCCTCTGTTCTTTCTACTTTTCTTCTACCATAGCACCCAAATCTCCAACAGAGAAGACGCGGTATGACACGTCTTTGGGCCTGCTAACAAAGAAATTTGTGGACCTTCTTGCTCAGTCACCTGATGGTGTTTTGGACCTCAACCTTGCTGCTGAAACATTACAGGTATATTTTAAACTGAAACTGTTTTTAAGGGGGGCAATGTAAAATCAGATATGTTCTTATTACATTGAGAATAGTAGATAATAGCCATGTAGGGGTTTCACCTAAGTGTGTGAACAGTTACACATGGATTCTCTGTTTCAGGTACAGAAACGGCGTCTGTATGACATTACCAATGTACTAGAAGGGATTCATCTCATCAAGAAGAAATCAAAGAACAACATTCAGTGGATGTAAGTGATCTTTGTTTCAGCCATGAGGTCCTGCCATGGAAACTCTTTGTTTTGAATAAATGTAAATGCCATCATAGCAGTAGAAATTTGCAGAGATGGGTACAGACCTTACTTTTTCCTATTCAAATTCATTGTGTAGTTTTTATAATTCTGGTCGAATTTGAGCATAATTCTGTGCCAACTGCTTAACTCCTTCTGCATTTGGTTGTGCTTGTTTGAATGAGAGCACATGCTGTGCGGGAATAGGTGTGTTTGCAATGTGTTTTCTTTGAGGAGCAGTGTGGTTGGCCTGTTATCAAATTGATGAGAAAGCAAAGTCTTTTAATTGTTGTGATTTTTTTCCTGCTTGTGCCCTGCAGGAGACAGAATGAAGGGAATATTTTTGCCTGTTGAAAATAAAAAAAAAAAAAAAAAAAACTCTGCAGCGTCTGCTTAAAGAGAATCTAGCCATAATTTGCTGAGAGTTACATCTGTGGGATATCAGCTCCAACAGATGGTGTTGCATCCTTGTTTTGTATAAGGCACTAAAAGCTATGACTAGAGACTAGCCTGATCTAAATTTGTTCTAATTCACTCTCCTCACTCTTTTATCCCACTCGCAGGGGCTGTAGTCTGTTGGAGGTAGAGGGGGCACTGAGCCAGAGACAACGATTGACAGCTGAAGTTTCTGCACTGGGAGAAGAAGAGCAGAGGCTCGAACAACTCATTCAGAGATGCAACCTGGATATGAGACACATGAGCGAGTTGCCAAGCAACCAGAAATATCCTTTTGTTAGTTGATATAATCCTAAAAGTTAAAAACACTTTTAGTGCTGCCAACTTTATTGAACAAGCTTTCACAATCCATAAACTGATTGCTTGGTTTGTGTCAGTTTGGTGGATGTTCCATTATACACGTGTGTTCAGTATTAACATGGCCTCTACTGTTTAATTATTGTTTTTCTTTAACACTTTTTTTTACATATGCTTATGTGACATACCAAGACATGAAACAGCTAGGTAACCTCAGAGATCAGACGGTCATTGTCGTCAAAGCGCCCACTGACACCAAATTAGAAGTACCGGACCCTGATGAGGTTGGTGTGCATGCAAAAAACCACATACAACCACATACCTAAACAAAGTTCTACTTCTTGTTCATTTTTTGTCTTATGCATGGCTTCTGCTTCACTTAAAGAATGAGCTGGACTCTTGAGGGAACTGAGTTAGAATTTTAGTATTTCAACTTAACATTTGTGTTAAGTTGTTTCAGGATGCCCGTGACTTGTCTGTGATAGTAAACCTGTCTAAAAGTTGATGCCTGTAATGATATACTTATTTTTGATCACTTCCAGATGCTAAACACTTTTTCTAAACATACTCAACATTGGCTTCTAAATAAAAAACAAAGCGTTGTGGTGTGTAACTTCAGAAAAAGCCTGCACCAATGTCCACTAATGTTCTCTTCCACACTGTCACATAATAGACGGAACGGTGCCACGTTAAACGGGCTGCATGTACACTGTTACGCACAGAGGCCCCTTTAGTACTTGATATATGCTCTGCTAAAATTTTTAGTTGCGAGCATGTAGAAAAGACTTACAGTATCGATGTATCTGATCATCTTTGTGTTCGTGATAATTCATGATCTGGATCTAACCTTTTTCTTTCATCCCTTTAGAGTTTATCCATCCACCTGACGAGCACCAAAGGTCCTATAGAAGTCCTGCTGTGCCCAGATGAAGAGAATGACCCAAGGAGTCCCATAAAAAATGGCAACACAGACATCAACGGAAACTCGCCTTTCGTCAAAGTCCTTCAAGGTTTGTTTTTAGATAAATTCTTGTTTCAGGTGCAAAGATCAAGTATTGACAGTCATTAGGATTCATCTGATACTGATAGACATTACAGTGTTGGATAACGTGCTTGGAGTGAAGGGTACAGTGCTAAGCTAAAAAGCTGCCATTCTATTCTATATTAAAATCTGCCATTCTATTGTGAAAGAAAACCCGTTAACCCAACCTGGCTAACCTCCCATGTGTCCAAGCTACTTGTGATATTATTGGCCATTTAGAGATGCTGACTAGTTGTTTCTTTTTACAGATCCCAGCTGCACAAACAATTCTCCCAGCTCCTACTTGGCTCCACCTTCTTCTTCCTCAGCTGTCTCCGTCACAACTCTTTCCCCCATATCGTCACCTTACACCAGTCTTCTCCAGCAGACGGAGGATCAGATCCCTTCATCCCTTGGCCCGTTCTTAAACCTCGGGCCTCCTCTTCTGGACCAAGATGACTACCTATTAGGTTTGGGAGATGATCAGGGAATTAGTGACTTGTTTGACTCGTGTGACTTCGATAAAATGCCTTCACTTGCTCTGGATGATCTCCTGTGCAGCTAGCATTAGCTAAAAGAAATGGATAGAAATGAAACACTGAGGGCTTTTCTGTGTCCCACAGGGACATCATGCCATGTTCTTTCATGGTGTGAGTGATAAATGGCCTGGTCAGTGTGACGCCTATGCCATCTTTTTTAGTGGACGGTTAAGTACACAGGTGGTTTGTTAAGTATAGATGGGAGTGGGAGGGGTAGCGACTTCTCTGTGTGATGCAATGCTTGTTAGAGAGACCAACAAAGACAGGGGAGCTATGAGGAAAATACCCCTACACCACCTTGGATTACCACTTATCCTGGGTGATTTGGTTTGGTTTAGTACAACGGTTTGGTGTCAAACCCAGGAAAAAGGAGAAGCTGTGATGCTGAATGTTGAAGGATCCTGTCTGTAAATCTTATTTTTGGCAAGTAAAGGATAAGGCTGACCAGTGTGTTCTTTGAAGCATTTTCTCGTCAGGTCCGCAGTTATTCACATAATCCCTAAAATGTTTTAATGCCAAGTATGTGGGGAGAAGAAGCCCTGTTGATTTCTGATTGAACGTTTATACCCTGTTAAATAGGCATCTTTTGTGTGCAGATGCAGTACGTTTTAGCAGTTAATCTATCATTAAATGGAATTCATGACTACAGTTAGCAACCATGTACATCTCTGATTACATGCACGTGGAGTTCAGGCTGTTGTAAGTCAGTAACGTCAGTCCTACGTCTGTTTCAGGTAAGTTGGCATTGTCTGAGAAAATGGACAACATTTGGACTTTGAATTCAGCAGCCCTCACCATGTGCTGTAGGGCTTTGTACCATCTCCTTTAAATGGAGGAAGGCTGTCCATCTCAGACACTGCTGACTAGAAATGTTTTCAGTACATGTCAGTGGGTAGGCACAGACGTTATTAACTTTACAATTACTCATAGCTGAACTGCATGTGCATATCACAAGAGTTTCACAACTAATTTCCATCTACCTTGGCCCATTGTTTTACCCCCATCCACTCAGCCAGGCAGGCTATTCTCTGCTCTATCTCTCTGTACCTTCTCAGTTGTTTTTTTAGATTACATGTTTTGCCCGTGTGCTCTTGATACCAAATTACTTTGTGTGATCCTAGTTTCTCACAGAGGTGTTGGTATTTCTATTACAGTACTTAAAGTTTGTGTTCCATATGTATGCAACAATTGTCCACAGGATTATATAGTGCGCTCTGACACACTTTCCTGTTTTCCTCTTGTCTTAATGTTCTAAGAAGAGTTGCACATATCTGGATTGCAAAGAACAATTGGTTTTACCACCACTTGTAGCTGATGCCCTTGGAATGAGAGGTTAAAAGATTAGTGGGGTATGCGGGCATCCGTGCAGATTCTCCCATTCAAAATGTACATTAAGGAGATCCTTATGTAGTGATCTGGTTTAACTAAAGGTGTACACTGATCTGCCATCTATGGTTTAATTGTTTGAATTTTTCACAGTGCAATGATGAACACAAATGTTTTTTTTTCATAAATTTGTGATTAACTCTGAAAAGCCATTATTTCATGAGAAATATTAGATTTTGCAGACTTGTAAACTTATTGAAACTTCACAGCTCTTTCATTCCTTCATTGCTTCTTCCATCAACAGAAGCTACCCCAATCCAGCTTCTCCCCTTATGTGCTGTGCAATTATTCTGTGGTTTGAATCACTTGCCACTCGGTACAGACTTCCTGTTAATTGTGTACTGGCAGTATACATTATAGTTGGTGAGTATTTTCTTTTTAGACTTAATAACTTTTGAATTTTAATGGATTTTATACCAGTGGGGGAAAAATGATATCATGGTCACTGTAACCACTAACTTGAAGAAGCATGTAATGAAAGGCATTTTCTCCTCTGTACAAGATATAAAAAAAGAAGAAAAAAAAAAACAAAAACTGAATTTGTAAACTGTCAAAAAAAAGCTGAAATGGAAACGATGTGCATTTTTCCTCTAGGCGTTAGACATCACAGCTTTTACATCCCTGATAACAAAATGCAAACATGTCTGACTTTTAGACACCACTGCTGCTGCTAGTGTTGACTCCCTTCCCCTCAGATTGATGTGCTTTTGAGAAGTTGCGTGTGTGATGATGCTTGCTGAAGAGTGTAAATTGATGTACAGTTTTCTATTTTTTTTTTCAGTGCACAAGGTACCATAGGCTACCTCTTACTTGATGTTGGACAATAGTGATAGAGTGTAGAGGTAAATGCCATAGTATGTATGAGTCTTTGAATTCTGTTCTGTCATAGAAGTTACCTTTGTATTATCTAGCAGATACATCACTCTTGATGTGTGTGCAGATCCACTTTTACCATTGAGACATTGAGAATACTTGGGCCTGTAAAACATTCTCATTCTGTCATATCACACATTTGGAGTGCACATTTGATGGGTAGAGAAGTGGACAAATGTATTGCAATATTTTGTTTTTTGTTAGATATTTTCAGTAAGTTATTTAGTATTTGTTTTGCCCCTTTTCCTCATAAGATTTAAAGCATCTCTTGGTCTTCAGAAATTGAACGTATTCAGTAATGTGTGTGTGCAGTTATTCATTCACAGTCAATCTGCCCTTTCACTAAGTTATGGCCACATTGACATTGTACACCACAACCAAACCAGGGTCTTTTGTCCTCTGCTGGAGTGTGTAGGGAGCTTTGCTTATGTGACACTATGTGTCAGTTTTGTGTTTGGAATTATGTCAAATATTTCTGCAATTTTCACTGTCTTTGGAGTTACTTTTTTTTTTTTAATTTGTCACTTGTTCAGCTGAGAACAAAATCCAGTTTTGGTCAGCATTACTTCATTGAATCTGTGTCACTACCAGACATGATGTAGTTGTACAGAGCTGTCCACATTCACCAAATACAACTTCCCTCTAGGTATATTTATATGACTGTATACAAAGAAGACTCGTATTTCCTCATGACAATAACTCTCTACAATTTACGTAGGCAGTTCTATTTTTCTCCATCTATTTCAAGCAACCAGAATCTGGTTGAAATATTTTATCCCCTTGACGGAAACATGATTTTTGGAAAGATTCTACCTTTCCATAGGTTTCTAATGGAATGTTGGAAGATTTTAATGCACTGCTGAAGCTAGTGTCTTGTATGATGAGTGACTTCCGGTAACAGCTCAGTTCATTTCTAATGCGTGATTCTGATGTGTGATTAGATCTTACATAAAGTTATCATTAGGCTAAATATGGTGTTTAAATATAGTCCAGACTGAAACACCTGAGTTTTCCTGCTATTTTCTAATGGTTATTCTTAAGCTGTTACCAAATACAATATACTGATCCGTACGTTCTGTAAAGGTTATGTGAAAATTTAACTTTTCGATAGGAAAGAATTGACTGTAAAACTATAATATTGCTGCCTGTTTCCAGTAACAACAGAAAAAGAGCAAT
>JAVQJX010137923.1:0-10014 GCA_036025115.1 Ambassis agassizii
ATTTGAATATATTTCTCTGATTCATTTGTTTAGTGTTGTTTTTTAATGTGGCTTTTAACTCAGTAAATAAAAGAATGAATGAGGTGATTTGTTGTTTTGGTGTTAGCTTAAGCAGTGAATTTGTGAGTAGACGACAGAGTTTTAATTACGAGCAAAGAGTATTTGTGTGTGGATGGAGTCAGAGTCAGTGGTCATATGATCATGATGTAAACTTTTTCACTGAACACCGATGTCCATGGAACCTCTATACAAGTCTAATCCGGAGGTTTAGAGAATACTTTGTTTGACAATCCTTTATTTCCTTTTCCAGCCTTCTTTTTTATTTGAAATGATTGTCCCCTATCCACGGGCATAAGGCTTTACATGGGGACAGAGTCTCCTGACTTATATTTAGACCTTAAAAAAAATGAATTATTCTGTTTTCAGACAAAATATCAAAAGGACTTTCATGCTACTCTGTGCTGAGGCCCCAAACAGAAAATGGAAAGTAGAGTTTGCCAGCCTGTATAGTCTGTGGTAAGGTGTTTCCAGAGAACAGGGACCCATTTTTGAGAGATTTGTTTAATAATTCAGCACGGCCTTAAACCAATTCACTTCAAGTGCCCAGATGGTATTTTTATTAGGCAAATGCTCCATACTTGAAAGAAATAATTTACTCCGCCTTCCAAAACTGACAGGCTACCTTCAAGCCATGCGGATATTCACTGTGCAGAGTGTTATCTGTGTGCTACTTCAGGGTACTAATTCAGCAAAACAATAATTTCATGGATATTTCCATGTTCAGGCCATAGAGGCAGATAGAGAAGTTGTATTTTTTTTAGAACCAGAAGTATAAGATATTATGAACAAATGAGTTGATGTCTGTCATTGAAGGGGATCACTTCCTGAACTGTGCTGTGTATTTGATTGAATAAGGTTAGATTAAAGCAAGAAGGCCTGCGTGTAACATTCACGGTCCTCCTTCCTGTCGCTGGCTGGCCCCATGTGAGGAAATAACAAAGATGGATATCCAGATGCAACATTATTTATTATGAATCATTGTTTATGGTTCATGGTGTGAATGTAAATCCTTGTCCTATAGTTCCTCTGCAGAGTTATCCAGGGTATAATAAAAGAATAAGCACAAAGCCCTGAAGAGAGAAGAGAGAGCGAAGTGTATTTCTCATATCTCTGACCTTAAGAAATCCTGCCCTCTGGACAGAAACACCCACTGAGCTCTAGTCAACTAGACGAGGAGTACTTCTTAATTATCAGCCTCAAGCAGTTTGTTTTGAAGATACTCTTTTAAAGAAAGGAACTGAGGGAAATATACAGTTTTTGTTCAATATTGAAGGAGTGTGTGCTAAAGCAGCAAAGTGAATGGCAGTGACAGGGGCAGACACTGGGCTGTGTTGATTGACACTGCAATACTGTCCTATTCCTTTTGATGGGATTAAATTGTCATGACCCCTCAGATATGGAAATTGAGGCACCGATCTGAGGCTTTGGAAATGTCAACATTATTAAAGCGTGAGTGCGCTAAGGCAGTTAAGGCACAGTTCACACTTTTCCCAGGCACCTTCTTCACACTGCACAAGCAGAAGATTGATAAGACTATTGATTTATTCTGTTTTTGTTCCAGCAAGTAAAATGATAGAAAATAAACAGAAATCATGGATATAAATCTAACAGGAGCAGTTTGAATGGCTCTGATTGTAACCAGGAGGCAGTATCAGAATCCACCTGACTTTTCAGGTATTACACATACAGGCGAAGAGGGGAGTAGGCAGGGCAGGCCCTTGTGGAAGCAGTGAGCTCAGATCAGGCTCCTGTCACTCAGGTTAAAACAGGTGAGCCATGTAGAAATTCTCTTCTTCGTAGAAAGGGAACTTATAGAGACTAAAACTGTTTTTGTACGAAGATGTAAGAATATTTCAATAAAAAGATCTGCAAAGTTGTAAACATTTTCCCATGCAAAAGTCTAATAACTTACAGTGAGAGACCCTAGAGGCCATGGGATGAACTGCAATGGGCAGCAATTGTATTTTTTTTATGTACTTGTTATTTCAATCTGCTTGGAATGGCAAGACAATAGTAGATAAAGTCACCCCCCTTTAAAGCAGACGTTTAAAGCTTAAAATGTATTTATGTTAAATCTAGGGTAAAATCCCAAAAGAGCAAAGGGATATTCATCTGTTTTATGCCTGCCTATATACCATAGCCCATATATTTTCTGTTGATCGGAGTATTTTAAGTTTCCATTCACAATCAGAGTCTTATCCCACGGTGGTCTATCGCCGTAGCTTTAATAAAAAGCTAATAACTTGGCGACTCTCGCTCTGCTTATACCCTGGATCAGGAGCAGAGGGGGTAACTGGGCTGTGAAATAGATTCCAGTTAGCTGATGGACACATGAAAGACTCGGATGGTTGATTGTCACTCACACGGCTAAGAAGCGCCTTTGCTCCACCTGAAGTCAAAATATGAATGTAAATAGGCTGGAAAATGCCTTCTTTCTATCAGTAGATCCCCGAAGTGGCACGGGGCATCAGCATCACACAGGGAGTGAGTCGGAGCGCAGACAGTGCACACTGCCTGCTCCGCCGTGCGGTAGGAGGAGTTGTAGTGACGCTGTTATCCAATGGGCACCGGCTTCCTCTGGACCGAGCTCAGCATCTCTCTCTCAGCGGCACTTTTGCGCCAGACAAGTCTCTCACTCAGCACCCGCGAAGAGGAAACAGGGACTTACTGAGGTGTATTTGGCAAAGGCGACTCATCTCTTCTTCCTTTGTATTCATCACTCGCGGTTTTTGCAAAGATGTGGGTTGGCTGCGTCATCTTGGCGTACACCTTACTTGTGGGCGCATCCTCGGTAAGATGAGTTAATTTCTGCACGTCTTTCTTTCCAGGGGAAGTGCTGCACTGCTGTACTGCTTACTTGGGCTTTTTTTGCAGTGCGCTGTAGGAGCACTCGAAAGTGGCTGTGATCGGATCAGTTCCCCTCGTAGCGCTGCGCTGCAGGCAACATGATGCGTGTAATGGAGCCTAATACGGCACATTTTGGGTCAGGAATATTAATTGCTTAACTGCAATGAAAAAGTATCTAAAAACTCTGCTCTTTATAGCCTACCCAGTCTCTCCACTAAAAAAACTGCAGTGCACGATTGCAGTGGAATCACCGTGTTCTCCTTTTGTAGATTTCTGTGATCTTCTGTGGGTTAAACACTTATCAGAGATCGATAATTTAGGGAGAAATGATGATCAGCTTGATTTTATATCCAAACTTTAAACAACAGCTGCGTTTCTGTGGTAGTTTGTTGTTCTTTGCTTTGGAAATTAGAAATTAGAATCGTCTGTTAGAGAACAATATTCTTTTTAAAAGAACATATAATGGTGTTTTGAATCAGGGGATCGGTACACACATCTTCTAGATATTCTCAGCCTGCTGTAAGTGGTTCTGTAAGTGAACAATATCATTGAAAGCAATTGGCGTCTTTGCTCCGTTTTCACACATGCACATACTCAACAGTCAGCATGCAGTGGCCTTGAAGATGTAAGTGTCCCTTCAGTCATAGCCTAATGTGTGATTGGAACATGTGCTGTTAATTATAATAAATATACATTATTCTTACAGACTTGTAATAAAGATGAGCCCTATCCGTAAAATAATGTATTCCCTTCTTGTTCAGCATTTAAGCATTTCTCATGAGACTCTATGTTCCACTACACTGAATCTGAGCAGGTGTAAGTCCCAGATGTAGATTTCCACACTGTGATGGTGCAAGTGCAACATGCTGTCTGAAGTAAATCACTCACTGAGGCAAGAGAGACCGCGAGGTTCAATATCAGCCTGAGAAGGCAGTGAGATCAGCTTGTGACCCTGTGGTCGCAAGTCAATTTGCCAATGCTTAACAGGCCGTCTTGTTTGATTCCTCAGGGGAGTAAAGCGGGCCAGCCCCTCAAACCCCCGTGCAGGCCGGGCTTCTCCCAGAACTTCTACACAGTGATTGTCTCCAGAGACGTGCTTCACGGCCAGAGCATTCTCAAAGGTAAGTCTGCTGCTGCTCCATCTCATTTATTGACTGATGATATTTTCTCTCCTCTGCCCATATTCCCCACCCCCCACCCAAAGACCTCATAGTGTGATTGAGTGAGTAAGTGTGTGTCTACCTTTGTGTGAGGGGGGACATATATTATTGGGCTGTGACACTCCATCACCCCTAAAGAAGGTCAGATTACACTCTGGCTGTAGCACATCTTGAGCAGAGGCATACACACATTTAAGTGGAATCTGGATGATGCTTTGGTTGGTGAATTCGGTGACGTTACTGAACATGATGTGGCAGCAGCTGTTGGATACAGTGTTTTATTTTCCATCTCATGTGAAGTTTCATTGATGAGTGCACATCTAAATTACACTGATTACTGTCAATACATACATACACGATACATTTCTTCTTTTTTGATTGACTAAGCAGAGGAGACTAATTTAAATAGTCTGTTCTCTTCCCTGCATGTTGCAGCTGGAAGCCCAAAACTTTCAGTGTAATATGTTTTCCACTTCTATTTTCAATTCTGTTTTCATGCGCTCCATTTCTTTTCAGTGCAGGCAGTATACTGAATGTGCTGTGCGGTGCCATGTGAAATTATGTTGTTCTTCAATGTGTCTTCTGCTTGCTGGTGAATCTTGGTCACAATGGAAATCCCACCCCAGACACAGTCCCTTATTTTTCATTTACAAAACTGACAGATAAACTCCTTTGATATTACTGGATGCAACTTGGTAACTCAGATCATATGTAGAGTTTTAGACATCTAAATGATGATGGGAGAAAGGAGGCTCATTTTAGGACAGGGTGATCCATACTGTAGGTTTCTGCTGTGACAGTGATCTTGTTAAAACAGGCCAATATTGAGGTTGTTTCACACTTTCTTCATTTTCTACTTGAGTCTTACTCATACTTCTGAGTAACATCTGAACAGCAGCGTACAATAAGCTCAGCTCTCCCTTGACACTTGGCTTTGTAGCCAAATATTTGTCTGTTACACGAAATGCTATTTGCCAGGAGGAAATGACATTTCTCATTGTAACAGCTGTTTGAGCATTTTCCAACAGCAGTGAAACAATTGAATTATTCTGCAGGTTATTTTGTTATTTAGGAAGCTGACAAGGACAGTACAGCTGGTCAGTGGGGAGTCAGTTTGCCTGAAGGGGCTCGGGGCTCAGTGTTTCCGGCTGCTTGGAAATGGGCTGAGGCATCCTTACTGACCCAAACAATGTTAACAGAGGCTAATGTATCTAGACAGATAACGTATGACGCTTCCTACTCTGTATCTGTGTGTAATGTGTGCACACAAGCAGGATGTTGTGCACACATGTGACATGGCATATACTGTATATTAGTTGCTAACACTTAAATTCAAAGTGTCACAGTTAAGCTCAGCTGCATCAGTTTGATTTACCTCATGTGCCACATCAACTCCTGCTTTGATCCCACATTACCTTTGCTGCTATAGTCCCTCGCTTTCATTTTCTCTGTCTCTGTGTTTGTTCTTTGTGAAAATCAATCTGTGAGCTATGCTGTCCTCCCAACTGGCCATTCAAAAGGATATGAGCTGCAGCAGCTTAAGTCCTCACTCAATGATTAATGTGCAGCGCCTAGCCTTACTGAAGGTCTGTTTTCTATACAGTGGAACACAAAGTGGAAGGAAGCCTTTAATACTAACGCCGCAATATGTATAACCTGAAACTGTCACTTTCCAAGAAAATGAATGGGCCAAGAATGAAATGAGGGAGGGTCTAGGATGCTCCAGAGCTGACTAGGGGGTTGCTGGACTGCTGTGGGCTGTGGTTGTTGTCTCCCTGGAGAGATGGACAGTGAGCAATGGGGAAAGGACCACAAAGCTGTGGCCCAGCAGGTGCAATGTGAACCAGGCTTGTGTTTCTGATCTGTGTACCTCATCTCTTTTCATGATGAGGTGAAAGGGGGAGTTATTTTTCTTTAGTTGTATTGTTTTGATGGTGCATGGGTACTTTATGCTTGGCTGCCTTACACTTTTCATCTCAAGCACATTAACACCAGTCTCAGTTAAGTGAAGGTTTTCTAATATTTTATTGATACGCTTGCTGGTCATAAACTGACTCTGTCTGTTTGTGAACACACGATGGGGTTTGCTTAAAGGACCATACTGGTGTTTTATCATTGTTCCATTCCCCCTGTTTTGAAAGTACACAGTTGCTTTAGACTTTCCTTAATATCATCAAGTAGATGATGGAATATCTATTTACTGTATGCTTGAGTTTCCAGGGAGCAATCTGCTTCACTTGGTAGTGCAGTAAAAGTGCAGGATTGAGTTTGAAGTCATTTGCATGAGCAGCATTCATAAATTGACATAGATAGTTTGTCTTATGAGTTATGCACAACAGCTATTGCACAGGGATGACTGAGAAAAGTTACAGTAATGACCACGACACATTCCTCATTGCAGCCTAGACGTGATGTATGTTTCTGTGTCAGATCTCCATTGTAGCTTTATATGCACCTCACAACAGTAATATATTTTTGTTATTTAGTACTTGGTCACTGTGCTGCCTTTTTAATGTTTTTTTGTGCAGAGTTGGCAGAAATAATGGGAGATGAAATAAATTGAGAGTGAGACTGGGAATGACGTCACATTTGAACTTCTAGTTCAGCAGGGTTCACTGTTAATGCCTTAAAGCCATAGGCTATCAGGGCAGTCCCAGCACACAATCTAATCTGTATTACACGGTTTTAGAGTCCATGAGGGAGGGCAATTTTTGTGTAATCCTTTCTTTACTGGTTCCCAACCTATTTGACTTGTCACCCTATATCCAATAAATGTCCCATCAGGGGTTCACCAGAGAGTCATGTTCCCCTCTCGGATTGTTTCAGTTCAATCTGTCCTGCAGTGGTACACCCACAGGATCCAGAAATAATAAATAAATAAATAAATAAATAAAAGCAAAGATAACAGTATTTCATATAGCTGTAATCTCCTTTAATGTCCTGACCCTTCAGATTTATCTCCATGGGTCTTGACCACCATATTGGTGACCACAGCAACTGGGCTTGGAGATGCATGTCTTTCCCTGAATGGTAATGAAATCAATGGTTAAAAGAAAGAATGTTTGGGGGACAAGATTGTAAAACAGTGGTATTTTATATATATTTTTAGCAATGATTTTCTAAAGTTCCCTCTCTAGGTAAAGGGAAATGTCGGCTCAAATATTGAAAGGTCATTTTAGAATTGTAATGCATCATTCAGTGCCCCCTTTTGTCATTCTCCACTGGCTTTATAGGTTAAAATGGCTGTAATGGCTTTGTGGTTGACCATAGAGGACCTTTTGTTTAACCAACTCACAAATATCTGTGCTGCCGCAAAGTTGCGCTGAATAAATCATCCCATGCTCCCATGGAAATGTTTGTCTGGGAGCCAGGTCAGGATTGGAAGGGAAAGATGGGGCACACGGGCAAGCAGACAGCCAGGCCTTGAGTCATGGTCCGTGCAGATTCCCACTGTGGGCAGATAAGCCATGAAAAGAAATATTCCAGTGATTGCACATCGCTGTGTAAACCATCACCTCGCTCCAAGAGCCGGAACAGACACCTAGGAACACGGACAAGGGGATGTGGTGACAGCACAAAAGAAATTGATTTGAAATACAGTTCAGCCAGGACAGTGTCTCTTAAAGTCTCTGTCAATACATATTTGAAAAGAAACAAGGACAAGTTTCCCCCTTTACTCTTCCCCAATCCTGGAAGACAGCGAACATCAACACTTTGTGTGATTTAGGCGCCTGTCTAACTCATATTTTGCTGTAAGTTGGCAAGTTCTGTGACAAAGGAAATGACCCTGGTATATTTACTAGACTGAAGAAACCTTTTTTTTAGTGGTGGTGTTTTTTTTTTAAATGGATGGTTTAGATATGCAGCAGAGGGCTGCTTTCTTAAAAAATATTGTCTGGCAGAGAACATCATAAGTTTTTTGTCTGCTAGGCAACCAAGCATACAGGATCTTTTCTTTAAGTCCTTGCTTTGCTACCTTGAGTCCGTCCTCTCAAAGAGAATGGGCTTGTTTTCATTTCTAGTGCTTGCGTTGTCTCTTAAATCACAGGAGAAGAACTTGCTCTATGAAAAAATAATCCACAATTGAGTGTCTTTCCTTGCTTCCTTCATCCCTGGGCTTTTAATTTAAAATGGGCTCTTGCTGCGCATACCAGGGAAATATTAAACATACTGTACTTTAATCGAAAAGATTAATTTAAGGAGGATCCTGCCTTCATCAGCTATACGCTTTCAGCATGGATTTCCTATTGTTTAATTCCATCTCCAAAAGTTACACATACCAAATGACTTGTAACATGACCCCAATTAGACTACAGCAGGAAAATCTGGCAAAGAGCCATATCTGCTTTGAAACAGCCAGCTCGGCATTTGCTGTGCTGCTTAGAACTTCTGACTCCTAACCCACTATCCAAAGTGACAGGGCTTTCATAAGTACGTCCAGACCCAAGAATTGAGGGGGGTGTGCGGGGGGAGGGATTATGTTTCCAGGCATTTGATAAGCGGGATGCCATTTTCCTTCTGACTCACGAACGTCTCTCTTGTCCTCCAGAGAGTCTTTCATCTCTGCAGCCAGGACCTGCAGTCTGTGGCGAGCTGATAGAATACAGGTACAGAAGATGAGCCACATCACTTCTCTTTATCTCGCCTGCCTTCTTACCAAACCAAGCTATGCTCCTATATCCCTCAAACTCCTTACAAGATGACATACATGCTGAGCCAATTCCATCAAGCAAGCCACCCAAGATACAGTACAATGCTTTTCATCTGGTTTTGTAGCCATTTCCTCTCTGTGGTAATAAGTAAAAAAGGGGTTTTGATAGATGGGAAACTGGGTGTCAGCAAAAATATTTTGTCCAGTGCACTGATCTTCACTGTGGTCCCCTCACCGTGTACTGGTATTAACTTTAGTCTGAGGGGTCCAGCCATATACTCTCATGGTGTTTCATTACAACAGATCTCATTGCTTTCCCATATGTTGCCCACTGAGAGACAGGCATGCTTCATCTGAACCTTCATGTACTGAGGCAGTGATAAGCTGTCAGAAACCAACCTGAGACTCCTGCTGCATTTTAAAAAGCTTAGGGCACTCAGTCTGTTTACACCCTACCAGGTGAGATTATGCAGTAGATCTACATTTCCTCAAAGAAGAGAGGTTGGCTAATTGTGCCCTGAATTCTGACCTTCAAACAGAGCTAAGTGCGATATTATCAGACCTCAGATTGCATCTGTGAAAGCTGGCGGCTGTGGGTTAAATCATGGAGCGATTATAAGGAAAAAAGGAGAATAAGGCACTTCTGATGTTGTTAGCCAAAAGACGTCCTTGGCAAAGGATTAAGGGATAAATAGCGGACTGTGTTGGGCAAGGAATTGGACTCTTTAATAGTGAGTAGAGACAAATTTAGGATAAATACTTCTGCAAGTTACAGTTCAGCTTTTTTCAATGATGCCTTTATTCACTCATTATCCAAGTAAGCTTTTAAAGAAGTACAAAGGCCCCTCCACCCCAATGACCTTGTATTCTGTGAATTCTATTTGCATTTGTTATTGAAAACCTTTTTAATTGACTGCTGTCTCTCACAATCAATGTGTATTAGCACTTTGCATTTCCCTGCACTTTAACGATCTGTGGCCTTGATTAAGACTCCTTTGGCTTTTTTGTTGCAGTGCAGTGCAGTGCAGAATTAGCCATTTTCCCACTAGGAGACCTCTGTTTCACCCTTTAGCTGCAAGTGTAACCCAGAAGATACCAGTTCATTACAGAGGTCCCACCCCCTCCTCTAGGCTTGCAGGATTTACATGCATCTGAATACAAATCAGCTCTTCAGCATTGAAGTGGTGTTTCTTCTGCTCAAATTATTCACTTGCATGTTATTAAGCCTGTTTGTGTTGTCATGACAAAGCTCTCTTAAGTGTCATTTTGGTGGATTATAGGATAGATAATCGTGAT
>JAVQJX010138134.1:0-10579 GCA_036025115.1 Ambassis agassizii
ATATATATAGCCTATATTTTAAATGAACTGCAAATTTATGAAAAATGATGCTTAAAAACGCTCAGGCACGAAACAGACGCTTCTCATTCCTACGTCATTGGGGCCCTATGACGTTGTCATCATTGCAGTGTTTGGGGAAATTAAGCAAGTTAGCTTGCGGATTCTACCCAAGACAACACTTTTTTTTTAAATCTCCAAGGTTGTGGTACCGGTTAGCACACTTGAAATCGAAAGTCGAAACGCGTTTAAGTGCGTTTCAACTGAAAGTAGAGAAGCCAGGGAAGATTAGTTAGCAATGCTAGCATCCTGGTAATTAGGATTAGCTAACGGTAGCTATCTTGCTAATAAGCTAATAACAAAAAGGGGCTCTTTAACCAGCAACTGTCTAAATACGTGTCAAATCTATTTGTTTGTGCGTGTATAGGAGCTCCATCTTAGTTCATTCTTCCCATTCTCCGTACTAAAGATATTTCTCAATGCACAACAGTGAATATTAGAGAGCCAACGCTCAGTGTATTTGTTTGTAATTATTAAGCACTTGATCAGAAATATGACCGGTTTGGTTGAAGTCACTGTGAAGACTCTGGACTCACAGAGCAGGAGCTACAAAGTCAGAGGCGAGGTAATGCTCACTGATTTAAGTACTGTTCTAGTTAGACACCCCACTTGCCCTCCTTCTCAGTGACAGGTTGTGTTTATTGTGTGTCTCCCAGCTGACAGTGAAGCAATTTAAGGAGCACATAGCATCCTCAGTCGAGATCCCAGTAGACAAGCAGAGGCTGATCTACCAGGGCAAAGTGCTGCAGGACGACAGAACGCTGACTGAATACAGTGAGTCAATGAGACATCAATGATCTATTTTCTGTGCACATGGTTGAAACAGCACAAACATGAGATGATGAGTGGTGTGTGTGTAACATTTTGGCGTCTTCAAAACTACAGTGTGATTACCATTCATGTACCATTCATATACCATCACTCTTAATATGGAGACTGCTCATTGTTATGCGTCACAGGTTGAAACAGATAGCAGATGTTTCTGCATATTGCATACTGGAAGCATACCAGTTATTGATTAAATGTATTGGCTTATATATTGACAGCAAATATATATTAAAATATATCAAAAAATCCAGTATCAGTCAGACTCTTTTTCTAATTGTCACTGTGTCATTTGTGAAGATGTTCATCAAGTGGTTGGCACAGAGATCTGTGTCAACCTGCTGAAAAAGGAGGGTTATGAGTAACCAATAATACTGAATAAAGTCTATGCATTTTTCACATTACATTACATTATTATGTATATTTTATGTCAATTGTCTAGAGTAGGAGCTTTCTTAAGGTTTGGGGAGGATAATATCTATAGGGAGCAGGCTGCTCTCCCTCCAGGCTTTGTCTTAACTCAGATTTCACTACTACTACTTTTGTAGCGATTGTGTGATGAAAGGTGAGAAGCTAATTGCTGTTTTTTCTATAGCAATTTTTTAACCTTATGTATGTTAGTGCATGTTGAGAATCTGTAGCCTAAAACTGATATGAGCTATATGAGCTGTAATATACTGGAACACATGTAAGAGCATGCCATAATAAGTAAGGAGTATATTTAAACTGTTTTCCTTTTAGATGTGGATGGGAAAGTTATTCACCTGGTGGAGCGAGCCCCACCTCAGGCCACCATGTCCTGCTCTGGGGGTGCAGGTGTATCCACTGGGGCGGCAGACACCGGAAGCAGCAGCCACGCCTCATCCCAGGGTGCATCACACGACCGCAACAGCAACAGCTATGTGATGCTGGGTACCTTCAACCTGCCTGTCAACATCATGGACCCACAGCAGATACAGGTGGGGATTGGCTTGTTGCATGCAAGTAAAAGTCCATGTCTTTTTGACAGGTGGAATTTGTTTTGTAGATGTCAGTTCAGCAGATGATGGCTGGTGTTGGTGAAGCTGGAAGAAGTGCCAGGGTCAGCACCGGCTCAGGGGTACAGGCTCATTATTTGCCCTGATTTCAACAGTTTCTTTTCTTCTTACATGCCTAACTTACTCTGTATGTGTAAACATGTTTGTGTTTGTAGAGCAACGGCTCAGTGGATGTGCAGATCAACTTGGACCAGTCAGTGCAGCCCAGTGAGCCCAGGATGAGGCTGCAGTTGGCTGAGAATCTGCTCAGAGATGCACAGTCTCTGATCCACAGACTGGAGGTACATTGTATGTCAAACAAGCAAATAACAGCTGTATATTTGGGCTTAGCTCTAGTTGTCACGTCACCTCCACACTGGGGAAACACATGATCCCAAAAACCACCTAATAGTTTGGTTGGCTATTATCTCACATCTTCCACAGTGACGTGATATGTAAAAATACCAAGAGCTGGGCCACATGCCGATCACCTGCATCTTTAGAAAACATGCAACTGCTCTTTCCAGTCAGTGGTTTCAGTTCATTGATTGCAGAATGAGCACAATAAGAGGGAGGAAGCAGTCAGTACAAATCACAGCTGCTGCCAAGTTTCCATCATGAAACATTACCTTCTCCACACTACCTGCGTCACACATTGCTATGCTGTCTTTTCTGTTCTGGTTCTGTCATGGCATAGCCTTGGCTACCTTTAATACTGTCTGACTGTCTGGAAAAAGTATCAGCCAATGCAGTCCTTTAGCCTGGCAGCCAGTAATCAATGCCAAGAGGTGATAGCAGTCATTATGTTCGGGAGACAACAGATTAAAAAGATTTAATCTGATTTCTACAGTACTGAGTGTGCTTGTATTGCCTGTCATGTGTTATGTGTTGTAGGGTGCGTCCAGTGACAACAGCTCCCAGTCAGAAGCAGAGGTACCTCCGTCCTCTTCATCATCGCTTCCATCTTCCTCTTCATCTGTCAGAGGGACCGTCACTCCACAACCCATGGACATCAGCTCACCTCCTGCTGCATCATCCTCTACTTCCACCCAGACTGAAAGACCAGCCAACACTGGAAGCAAGTAAGTTAACGTTGTGGGCTGACATCAGTGTCTACTTTTCAGTTTCTTTTAAAATGCACAGGCAGTGAATTTAAAGTCTTATCTCCAAAGGAAGGACAATGTGCAATCATTTGGTTGCTGATTAGTAGTCTTTTATTCTTTTAACAAGAAAGTCCTGTATGTGCAGTGTAGCAGATATTCACTTATTCAGTGAAAATCATCTGATGATGTGGTCACATTTGGTCTGCATAAATGTGCATTGATATGACTGATCCAGTCTTCACAAAATGTTCTCAGGGTGTGATCTAAGTTTTGATGCACAGTAACCTGAGACCAGTAATCTGTTTGTCCCCAGCCACCCAAGCCCAGCTGAGTTTGTGGAAGTTCTCTCTGAGGTCAGGAGGGTGGAAGAGCGGTTACGTCCCTTCATAGAGAGGACTCACTCAATCCTTGGAGCAGCCACATCAGCCGACTACAATAACAATGTAAGGAGGGCGTATTTTTCTGTCTTTCCGTATGCTTTTTTAAACTTACTAACTAGCACTGCCTGTCTTTATTGACAGACCCAGGAAAGAGAGGAAGACCAGCGTGTTCTTAACTTGGTGGGGGATGCTCTGCGTCTCCTTGGAAACACCCTGGTTGTTCTTGGTGACCTACGCTGTAACCTAGCAACCTCTCCTCCACGCCACCTATACGTGGTTCGCCCCATGACCCATTACAACCACCCAGTCCTGCTTCAGGCAGGCCTGCCACACATGCACATTCCAGTAGGTCCAACCCACACAAAGCTTCTTTGTGGAATAAATGATGATCCAATCTGAAAAATAACGTATAATATGCCAAATGAAGTGTTGTTTTGTCATGTGCACAAAGAGCATAAATTGATTACAAAATCTGTCTTTCTCTTCCAGATAAACTTGGGGACAACAGTGACCATGACATCGAATGGGAGACAAGGAGCTGAAGGACGTCATCCCTCTCAGGCCGCAGGTCAATCCGATCAGCAGACTACAGGACAGGCGCCACCCCTTCAGGCGAATGGGATTGCTCACCATCAGGGCCAGGGAGGACCCAGAGTGATCCGGATCACCCATCAGACCATGGAACCCGTAGTCATGATGCAGATGAACATTGATGGTATGAGTGCTGTACATGTTTTAGCCTGCCATGGTCACATGAGCAAAACACGGGGTGTCAGTGACCTGTTTGCTTGCTTTTTGATTCAGTTGCATGTTACATTTGAGCTGCCCTTCCTTGTCTGTTTAAATAAATAGATGACTTTCTTGCTGCTCTGTTGAACAGGTGAGTCAGCTGCTCCTTCTCAGGTTCCAGGACAGCCACACGTAGCAGATCCTGGACAACCAGGTGAGTGGGTGGATTGTCACTATGGTAAATAGCTACAGTATCTGTTGGGTTAATTGGTACACGTTTTGAACATGAGCAACGGCCGCCCACTTCCCAGGACTCCCCCCAGAGTTCATGCAAGCCATCGTGCACCAAATCTCTCACCAAGCTGCTGCAATGGCTGCTGCGGCCACAGCAGGCCACTCAGCACAGATGATGTCAGGGCCCGACTCTACATCCAGTGCCGAGGGAAGTGCTGCTCCACAGGGCCCCCACCCCACTCAAGGAAGGGTGGTCATCACCAGACCGTCCTTCTCCCCACGTATCCCACAACCTGTGGGATCCAGGGGAACCACTATCAATGTGAGGGCCACAGTACCCACAGCTAGCCAGCAGTCAGTACAGGTAAGGGTGACAGACTTATATGACTATATACAGTACGCTGGTGTTAATTATCAACAAAGTGACATTTCCCAGAGCCTAAAATGATATGCATCCAATAAAAATATACAGGGCACACCGCTGGCTCCGTCCTCTCTCACTCAGATGATCAGTGGTCTGGTCGGACAGCTGCTGATGCCAGGCCAGCCAGGTCAGTGCATACTGATTCTTTCATATTCACTGGTGCTTTTACGATAGTATGGATGGTTTAGTCTGTCAGAACCACAACAGTTATAACGCCATAATCATAAATCCATTTTCTTTCACCTCTCCAGGTGACCACATGACCCCCTCCTCAGCCGGCTCTCAGTTCTCTACCTCTACTTCTGACTCCTCCTCCACATCACCTCCCCCACCCACTGCTAACACCTCTGGACAGACATCTACACACACCACCAGCACTACCTCCGTAGGCCAGCCAGCAGATGGCGGACCAGAGGCAAATGTGGTGCAGCTTTTGGGCTCTCTACTAGGAGGAGCCATCGTGCCAGGGGGAGCTGGCTCCGGACTGCCTCCATCCATCACTTTGACGTTGCCAAGGGTGCCCGACTTCCTCCAGGGCATGTCTGAGTTCACACCAGTGAGTAAATCTAATGTAAATCTGTGAAAAACCAGTACATAAAAGCTGCATATTCATCATACCAAGTGTTGTTTCTGCACAGCCCCCTGCTGCTGCCCAAGGTACAGGCACCACAGCGCCACAGCCTCAGCCACCGCATGCTGCGAGCGCTCCAGGTGGAGACTCTCTGAGCCCGGAGCTGTTCACCGGCATTGTGCAGGGAGTGCTGTCCACCATGATGAGCTCTCTGGGAGCACAGCAGGGCAATGGAGAGAGCATCGCCCAGTTTATCCAAAGACTGTCCCAGACCAGCAATCTCTTTACTCCTGGCTCTGGAGATGCTGTGGGTGGGTATAAGTAACCCTTCTCATAATTTTTTCAAATATACTCATAAAGTGGCTCCTGTGTTTGCAGGGTTCTTTGGTGACCTGCTGTCCCTAGTGTGTCAGAGTTTCTCCATGGTGGACATGGTGCTGCTGCTTCACGGGAACGCTCAGCCTCTGAGCCGCATCCAGCCCCAGCTCACCGACTTCTTCACCGAACACTACCTACGGGGCCGAGAGCCCACGGACGCTAACATAGCTGTGAGTAACTGCTCACGCTGACGTATGAGCAGTGTCTTATCTGTTTTGATTTGTGCATTTCCTGTCTGCAGGTAGCAGCTGAGGAACTCATCAATGGACTGGAGGAGTACATAGCTGAGAGTTTTGTAAGGACATTCACTGTCTCTGCTGCCTTCTGGGTACATTTTGTCATGTAGGACATAAATGAGCTTTTGTGTTCGTCTAGGCCACAGTGACGGTGCGAGAGGGAGTGGACATCGTTCAGACCAACCTATCATTTCTGAGACAGCAGTTCACTCAGATGGCCTCACACATCCTGCGCTGCAATGGTACATTCATTCAGAGCTGACTTCAGGTGCAAAGGAAGTTTTTTCTGTTATGGAGCAGAGGAGGTGTGATTCATGTTTTTCATTTCAGACCACATGTTTGGTCCTCGTCTGCTGTTGCTGTGCACTCAGGGTCTATTTGAGTGTCTGGCTTTAAACCTGTACTGCCTAGGAGGGGAACAGAGAGCTCTGACTGCCGTCATCAACCACCGCATTGTTAGTATACGTCATTTTACTTCCCAGCATCATACTCCATTAATATCACACAGCTGCGTGTCTCTCCACATTTATGTTTTAACAGAGGAGGATGTCTGCAGAAGTCAATCCCAGTCTGGTTAACTGGCTGACCAGTATGATGTCTATGAGACTGCATGTCATTCTGGAACACAACCCAGTTACTGAGGACCAAATCCAGCGCTACGTCGTCTATACACAAGTAATTAACAGTGTTGTGTTAAACTGAAATGATTACTTTGCTTAATGGTGTTGTATGGTGAGAAAGTGGGAAACTGAAGGTGCTCTCTAATCTCACAGCTCAATGTCAGGAGTGTATACGAAAAAACAGGAAGTAGTACTAGTAGCAGTAGTCAACAGTTCCAAGAAACGGGATGACATTTACTGAGGTCCTTCACACCTTCTTACCCCGTGTCCGGTCACATACACACAGGTCATGAGGACACACACGGTACAACAGACGCAGTTTATGATAAGCACACTGTGTCATTTCAACACTATTACAGTGGATTGTCCCCTTTTCCAGGCTACCGATAAACATTATATCCAAAAGGAGATATACAACATCTCACATTATTGTGTCCATCAGGGTGAGATGAACCAGAGGACAGAAGCTGAGGTGGAACAACCACCAGAGAGCCACAGTGTGGAGGTGTGTCTTCTTCTTAAAGGAACACAGTGTGGTATGATGTGTTTCCAGAGATCCTTCCGTAGTAAGTCAGACTGTGTTCCTCTCACAGATGGAGGAGACTCTTTCTCCAGCTGTGGCCACCACAGTCGAGGAAGCCATGGTCTCATCAGGTGACCGTGGAGAGAGGGGGGTGCCCACTGGAGACAACACACACGCCTCATCAGGGGACACTCAATATCGTGCAGAGGCCCCAACAGGAAGAGAAGAGGTGGCCCATGAGATGGAGCCATGGGCAGCAGCTGTTCCACCTGTAAGGAGTCAGATTTGACATTCATTTGGATCACCTCAGTGCTACAGAAAAACATGCTGTGCTTTAACAGTCATAAAAATGTGTCATTAGGAGTGGGTTCCGATCATCAGACATGACATGCTGTCTCAGAGGAAGATCAAAGCACAGCCCCCGCTGTCTGATGCCTACCTACATGGGATGCCGGCCAAGAGGAGGAAGGTGAGCGAACAGCAGACCAAGTACACCTTGTTTTATTCTGTCCAAAGTCCACTTTGGGGGCGGCAGTAGCTCAGTCTGTAGGGGCTTGGGTTGGAGGGCCACCACCTCCAGCCTTGGACCAAGACACATGGAGGTGGATTGGTAGCTGGAGAGGTGCCAGTTTATCCCCGAGGTACTGCCGGTGTGCCCTTGAGCAAGGCACCGAACTGCAAAAACTGCTTGGGGTCGGCAGTCTGGTAGCACCAGCCCCCAATTCTCCTCCTATGTAGATGTGTGTGCATGGGAGTGAAGCTAATTTCCCTCTAGGATAATAACAGTATATAAAATTAAACTAAATAAATTGAGGATGACAAATGAAACAAGAAAAAAAATCATTTCATTCAATTTCTCACTGTAATCCAAGACACTAGTAGTCTGAACATTGATGAATAGATAAATGGATGACTGACTCCTTTAGACCAGCACAGCCTCTTGTCACACAGGAATGTGTTTTCTGTCCCTTTAGACAAGTCAGTGTGAAGGACCACATCTGTCCTTGGCAGATGCAGTGAGCCGAGCTGCTCGCACTGCAGGAGTCCTGCCTGTCACTACTCCAAACAGCCTGCAGGGGGAGCTGGAGAGGCCAGAGGTGCAGGAGGCTTACACCCAACAGGTAATATTCACAGAATCCAGGATAGTTTGGTGCCTATTGAATTAACCCTAACCCAGCCAAACAAACAAATTCCTGTGAAGAGGGAAGTGCTGGTCATACGCCTTGAGGGGTGTTACATTATGCCTAACTTGCTGCTTAAAGTTACAACCAACTTTATTTACTAGAACACCACTGCCCTATATGTGTTGTACCTGGGTGTAATGTTTATGTCTAACATGCAGCGTGGAGTAAGCAGGTGGAATATTAGAACAGTATCCATGGTAACGATAATGGCACCAGTTCAAATCCTATTTGAGTTAATGGAAGACCCTCTGTCACTTCCTCCTGCCAGGTGAAGAGTGACATTAAAGAGCGAGTGAGAGACGATCCAGACTACAACTCCCAGAGATTCCCCAACACGCATCGAGCTTTCTCCACAGAAGACTCCTAATCCTACAGCGCACACCATGGCAGTGAGGGAAAAAACTGTGTGACATCACCGAACGATTCCTCTTCCTCTCCCCTGTAGAATCAGTCAGTGAAGTGTGAGGAGCGTTAAACAGTGGGCTCTCATTCATTAGTACTGAGGCAGTCTGAGATACCGTGTAGTGTAGGACCAGAGCACAGAGATGAGTGAAAACGTTTAGAAAAAGTCGTGATACTGTGAGATAAGAAGCAGTTGCACTAAGAACATTGTGTTGTTGAGATGGGATCCCATCATGTTATGAGATTTAACTGTCTTGTAGTAAACACAAATATATAAAACATTTGCATACAATGTTGTGTGTCCAGCATAGTCATAGACAGTCCCTCTTGTCTCCTAAAATGATGACATTCTGGTCCATATCCAGCTGCATATTTTGTGTTGCAGTTGTACTTACGCATTATATATA
The DNA here is from genome assembly GCA_036025115.1 of Ambassis agassizii. Lineage (NCBI taxonomy): Eukaryota > Metazoa > Chordata > Actinopteri > Ambassidae > Ambassis > Ambassis agassizii. The sequence continues at coordinate 9,090 of JAVQJX010138134.1, forward strand.
TACTGTATGCATAAGACTGTAAATGAGTGCTAGTTGTACATAGTAAAAAGAACAGTGATTTCATATAGTTTTGATGATGTGTTGCATTCCATCTGATTTGTATTATTTAGCATCATTACCTTAGATATCACAATGTATTTTAGAACGGCAATAGTGTTTATGTTTATTTATACCTGATACTTAAGTGATTTGGTGTTTAAACTGCAGTATTAGTCATCTGCTGTGGTGATGGACCAAGACAGTATCTTACTCTGCTTGTAATGTCACTGAAATAAATGGATCTTCTAAATCACTGTTTCTGTACAGCTTCTGATCCAAAAAGGTTACGTGAAAAACTTAAATAAAAACAGAACGCAATCATTTCACTTCAAAAGCCTGCATCTCTGATGCTAGGGGGTTGCATTAGAAATATGCTTACATAAGTGAACACACCCTCTCTTAGAATTCAAAGGAGTTGAATCATTCAACTCCTTTGAATGAAAATGACCTGGATGACTGAGACCCTTCACAGACTCTCTTAGAATGAACCAATCAAGCTCATGCCATTGTTTCAAATGCTTCCAATTAACCCAAATGAAGTTCAGCTGTGCTAGCAGAGGGGTTTTGCATGAAACTAGAATAAAGAAATCCAGGATAATTAAGCCAGCCCAGCTTGACCAGCTTGCTCGGCGTATCCTGGCTTAATAAAGTGCGGCTATGTTAAGCCAGGTGAAGTTAGTTCGCGATCACTTACAGAATCACCGATGGGAAAATGGATAAAAGTCGCGCATCCTACTTCACGGCCGCTGAACAACAGCTCCTAACCCTTCTATGACGAAGTTAAGGATATTATCAGAAAAAAAGGCAATACTAATGCCATAATTAAAGAATGAAAGAAAGCCTGGCAGACAGTAGTGGACCGGCTCAATGAGTAAGTAGTCAAAAACTGTACAATTAATAAACTGTGCTCCACTGAAACTGTCATAATGAGGTTTCAATTAAATTACTTTTCAAATCCACTAACTGTTGTATACTTTATGAGCGACAAGCAGGTGCATGTAACTCAGGAAATGTAGAGTATGATTAGGTGCAAACAATTATCCACAATGTGTCATTTAATCTATTTTTCTCACGTTATGTTTTTTTAATCTATTTTATCTTTATATCCTTCATAAAGAACAAACCTGGCAGCAAGTAAAATTTAAATGTTAGAACATTTTGCAGGCTGGTAAGTGACTTTAAAGCAGATTACAATGAACAAATGAGGTGAATAGATTAGGTATCTGCTGCATGTTCAATGTCTGTATGATTGTAGCAGTTTAAAAAAAAGCCTATAGAACTGGCACAGGGGGCGGCCCACCAAGCCAGGATGTGACTCCAGCAGAGGAACTGGCACTCCATTTAAATAAAGGGAGGCCAGTGATGGAGGGGATCCAGGGAGGGACAATCACTGACTCTGTCCCAGCCACAGAAACTGTCCGCTTCATACAAGGTACATAAAGTACTGCAAT
>JAVQJX010138141.1:0-11714 GCA_036025115.1 Ambassis agassizii
ACCCCCACCCGTTTCTTCCCCCCCCCCCCCCCCCCCCCCCCCCCCAGTCCTGCCACCACCTCCCATTTCACAATGATCTAACTAAGAAAGAATGGTCCTCTGGAACTCAGTCAACTGGACACCACATGTTGATCACCGATGGATCTCCGTAACCGTGCAGGATAATGAGGCATTACCATGAATAAACAGAGACCCCCCGTTCCCTCTCATGTGTCTTTGTCTTTGCCACCCTGTTGTGTACTACCAGGAAATCCCCCAGATTCTCCCAAATCATGTTGTAATATTTCAACTTTTGGCTTCTGCAAAGCCACCACAAACCGAGCAGCAACGAGGCTCATTCATTAAAGCCGATTCTGAGACTCAACGAGATTGGTCCAGCCTCAGTTGGGAACTGGCTGGAGATTAAATTTTATTTCTTTATACTGTATATATTTTTTAATGTGAACTTTGTGATGGATTTATGGTGTTGGACTGTCTGCTGTCTTTATGTGTCCCCCGCTCAGGTCTGGAAATCACCGCCGAGAGTTTCATGGATCGCTTAGACAATGGCTTCCTGTTGTGCCAGCTGGCTGAGACACTACAGGAGAAATTTAGGCAAAGTAATGGAGACCTGCCTGCCCTTGGCAACAGCAAGGTACAGAGAAATCCGAGGACTGCAGGATGGTCTGGCTTGATAGAGGTTACAGTTAAAACTAATCTTAAAGCTGTAAGTGTTCCCAGGCTGAGCTTTGAGCTTGAATCATTTCACAGAGAATTGTTTCTAAGCAAGAAGACTTCATTCAAGCAGCCACTCATTAGATCCGATTGACTGCCTTTTTAAGTTTGATATATTTCTACAGAAATGATGCCTCAAATGCTGCATTTTCTGTGTAATCAATTCCGAATATTGACCTTTGATTGACTTTCACAAAGGCAGGAAACAGCTTCACTGTGACATGAGGTTTCCCTTTAGAAGATCAATAACAAAGATCATCACTGCCCTTATTAAATTACAAAAACATACTGATATTTGGAGAAAAGTGCAGAGACAGAATTACACTTAAAACCTTAAAAATGAAGACTTGCTGCTTTTCCAGACATCTTACTTTTTTAGAGATCAGCAGTGCCCACAATTTTAAAAAAGCAGTACAAAGACAGCGTGAGATGGGGGGAAGGGAGCCTTCAAGAGGGCAAAAAGGGAGAAAAAATATAGCTAGTAAGGATACATTAACTTATGGGGCCCCACACCCCACTTGTGAGAATTGGCAGAGCGACATTAATGTTTTCTTGTGAGACTTGAGGGAGATTTAAATGAGTTTTATTAAAGAGATCTGTAATTTAAACCAAGCAATCCGTGCTAATATCTACTGCTACTGCACGTTATGATACAATATCTGCAGTTACACATATTGATGGTTCTCACACAGTGAAGCGCTGGGTGGTGCTCAGTGGAATAATACAGTTCCAACAGGGGGAAGCACTGGTTAGGTCATGTTCATATTCTTAAGGAAAGAAGCAAAAGACTCTTTTGTTGGTCTTGTAGTGAGAGTTGTTGATGTTTGCACTGAGGCATTACTGTGCTGATGACGGTGGGTCTCCTGATCTCAGTGTGAGTGCAGCAGCACAGATGTGAGGAAATACTTGAGGTCAATAACCCTGGGACAGCAGAGAAGCTACTGAAATAGAGGAGCCTATTGATTATGGAGACTAACATAGAGAGAGCGCGCTAACCAGCAGCTTTAGGCTTTAAAAGTCAAACCAAGTTGCTTTATGATACTGAGCAGTGTGCATGATTCAAATCTGTTTGTTCATATCACAGCTTCTTATGCATCATTAAATACTAGGATGATTGAACTATGAAAAATTAATCATGCCACGTCTGATGCTGTTTGTCTCTTTAAGCCCACTGTAAGCTATAGTTGTTTACTGATACATTAAACCACTTAAAAGAGAATATCCATCTGCATTCAAGACCTGTGATAAACTGATGTGGTGTGTGGGACAAAATCAGCACAAAGAAACCGTAAATTACACTTTGTACACGCACACGCCTCTTCCATATGCTCAATATCAACTACATATGAATGAAGATGATTTCATTCTTGTCATATCACTGGCCTCAACTGGTTCAACACAACCTCTCTCATAGCTAAAATTGATTGCCCTAGAAATGAAGTTTAAAGCGAGGGTTTGGTGTCTAAGGAGGTGGTTCAGTTTCTGCCAGAGAATTGATGATAAGATCAAACATTAAAGAGGAACAAACACTTTCTTAGAGCAAAGGGAGCAATGGAGCCACCAAGACTGGAAATAGATATCCACTACATGATTACTGTGATGAAAAATCATAATTAAATATTATGTATTATCTAAGGCTAGTTCTCTCTGTTTCTTTGAGCTAACTGGTTCCTGCTGCTTCATGCTCAAACAAAGGATGTTTTTCCCAAAATGTGTAATTATTGTGTTCACATTCAGAATGAAATTGAATGAGATATTTATTATTGCATCATTTCAGGTGGTAGTGGTTCATTATTATTAACACTTAAAGATAATGTTTTCCAGAAGTTCTGCACCTTCTGTGCAATTATTGTAAGTAATGCAGGCAATTCAGACCAACCACTGCTGGAATAATAACAGCTCATTCGGAATGTTGAATCAAACAACGCTGGATAAGAAGCCAACCTTATTTCAGCAGGAATGCAAAGTAATTCAAACACAAAAGATCCTAGTAAAAAAAAAAAGTCAAAAGGAGAGCCTGGAATGAAAAGAAAAATACCCACAAAAGCTTGCATGTTTCCAGCATGAGCTCATTGCACCTTTCTCACAGCACAGACACACATATCCTGTATAAAACCACAGTAAGGCACATTAATCTCCCTGAACAGACCGTGTGGGGGCTGAAACCCATAAGCATGTCATTTGATCCCAAAATCATGGAGGCCTGGTAAAGTAGCCCCAGTTTTCAAACCCGTCATCTCCCATATTGATCTGTGTGGAAAAGGTCCTTGATCCTGGGCTGAAACTAGACCTTCAGCAGATGTAGCAGACATCACTATAGATAAGACTGTGTGGCTCTGTTTTGATGGAAACTCTGCGGGCTGGGCAGTAAAGGTTCATATCAGTGTGCTTGTGAAAGTTAAGGGATGATGTGTGTGCTAACTTCTTCATATCTGCTGCAGGGAATTCCCTACAGAAGGATACCGTGTCGGCGCAGCGCTCCCTCCGGTTCTTTCTTTGCGCGGGACAACACAGCCAACTTCTTGGCCTGGTGTCGCGAGGTTGGAGTTGGAGAAACCTGTCTGTTTGAGTCAGAGGGTTTAGGTGAGTCTGCTTTTACATCAGAAGGCTAAAACATCAGAATCTAGGACAAACAGGCATCAGTTTCCTCACAGAGATACAACACTGTCCGCCTGTGACTGGCACTGCTGGGGCACTGGACTCAGATTTCTATCTCCTGTGAATGGCCTAGTTGTGCAGGTTGGACTGCTTGTCCCTCTGGTCCCCTGTGAGGTTCAGGAGCCACACAAAGCTGACAGGGCCAGCAGAATGGTCCGCTGGGAACAGAGGGATGGGAGAAGCTCTTCCTGAGAATATGGACATCTGGAATACTGCGCTCATGCACAAAATGTCAGGAGTATAACAAAACGGAGCACACACAGAACAGGGTGTGTGTTAGTGAAAAGTAGGCCAACATTATGCAAATGTTTTCAGCAGAATATTTTTCCTCTCTTCCTCATTTACACACTCAGTTACGTCCTTGGTTCTCTAATCTATTGCACTGAAATATGCTTGCATAGGTATGTGAGAGTTGATATATTGTTCTGCAGAATGTGGCCATGACTGTAACACACATATCCATACATTCCTGTCATTTCTGACAAAAGGTTCGTGGACCACTGATAAACTATGTAAATCATATTTGGAGGCCAGGTTACACACAGAAAGATATCCAGACTACAGTGGACGACATGTAACCGTGATACATTGTTGTGATCAGCCAACAAAAACAGCTGACAGATATCTCTTTCTTTCTTTCTCTTTCCCTCTTTGTCTGGATGGATTTATCAGTTGAGCAGTACATGTACCAACACCAGGTTTGCTCTTGTTCATATTGTGTGCTGTGTTACATACATCATACTTCTTGTGTCTGTATGTGCATCCAAAAAGCAGCACTCATTTCAATCTGACTGGCCATTCAAACTGTGTTTTCCATCAAACATCATCTTCACTCATTGTCTTGTGTCAGACATATTAGGCGAAAATGCTATGCTAACACGTCATCTCATTCATTTAGTTCTTCATAAGCAGCCACGGGAGGTGTGCCTCTGTCTTTTAGAGTTGGGACGAATAGCATCACGGTAAGTTCTCATTGCTTATTTGTTTATTTCTGTTCATTATTTGGATTTTTTTGTAAATCCTTTCTTAAATGTCTAGGTACAATGTGGAGCCTCCAGGCCTTATAAAACTGGAGAAAGAGATTGAACAAGAAGAGAAGGCTCCTCTACCTCCTCCATCTCCTGTGTCCCCAGCTCAGCCCCTCCCTGCATCTCCCTCTTCATCTCCTTCCCCGTCTCCTTCACCATCACTAACTCCTACCAAAGTGATAAGCAAAAAGAGTACAGGGAAGCTGTTGGATGATGCTGTAAGTTACTGGAGGTCAACATATTCACTTCAAAAGACAAACGTGTGAACTATTTTTATATGTTTTACAGGTCAGACATATCGCTGATGACCCACCCTGCAGGTGTGCGAATAAATTCTGTGTTGAAAGACAGTCGCAGGGTCGATACCGTGTTGGGGAGAAGATACTCTTCATACGAGTGAGTACTGTTTAATAATGTGACATGAGTTGTATAGAAATTCTACAACAACCAGCCATATGTGGATGTTTGTTCATTTTACAACCAGTCAGCCATCTCATATATGGCTGTGAATGGGTACTGAATTATCCATAAATAAGACGTCACAGCAGAGACACACACACACACACACACACGCGTGCACGCGCACACAATGGATGACTTTCATCCCAAGACAGCCCTAAGTATCAACATACTACCATATATTTATATGCGTATTTTATGACTTATGTTGTAGTCTGTAATATTGTATATAAGACATTCAATTAAAATTAGATTAGAGAGAATAATAATGAATCTACATGATAATGATCTCCTTATTAAACTGTGCAATGTTTGGACCGGGCCTCCATGTTGGTGGCCTGCATGCTGTGAAAACACAAAAATGTGGATAGGGGATCCATGCTGGCTAAGAGCACCTTATCCAATCAGATTTTTTTTTTATTAAATTACGTCTGTTCTGACAATATGATGTCACATGGCATAAAGAAAATTTCGTCCTATTCATAAACAACATATGGCAGTTTTATGGATGAAAGTCATCCATTGTGTTTATGGAGAGCTCTGCTGCAAGGTCTCATTTGTGGATAATAGCATTCAGAAAATTCCCATTTCCAGCCAAACATCGTGTGCCTGATAGGCTGTAAAGAGAAGAAACATCCATTGTGATCTGATGACTAAGCTATTACTACTACCTTGCTGGGAAATACTATTAGTCCAGTTTGCCCTTCATTACGTATTATAATCACATAGAATCTGTCAGGGAATGTTGCTGCACTTTCTCAGAGTGGAAGAATACACTGATAGCAGATCAAGGATGTAGCTTCACCCTCCCCTCCTGAGATCCTGGTTACTTGGCAACCCACAACCAGGATTCACACTTCCAAGAATGTGATTCATGCCAACAGTATGTTTAAGATGTGCAGACGTGCACACACACACACAGAGACAGAGAGAACTTACTCTTGGATGTCCCCTGCTGTCTGCTCATTATATTGCAACTTCTGTACAATCTAAACTCAAAAAGACAATCTCTGTAAAGACGTGGATGAACAACACTGTTATGTAATTTTTTGGATAAGACAATAAGAGTCTGATTTGTAACATAAAAATATTTCCTGCTAGAAGGTTCAGTGTAAATATGAATAGTTACCATCATTTGATGTCTGAACACTTCATTGTGTTGCTGAGCAACCAAGGACGAATGTTGAGCTAGTTACAGTGTTGATCTGCTGCAATCTAAAGCACATACTTTGTTTCACATCCCATGCCTATTTTAACACTGAATGGCTGGCGACACAGTGTAATCTGTAACCACACTGATAAAATACAGTAGTACAGTATTTACAGTAGTAAATATTCATACAGCTTGATGCCACAGTACTGCAGTAGTTCTTTCTTGTTTCTAGTTTCTTAAAATGTGCTGAAATGCTGAAACTGTGGCAGTTTATTTGTAACTATTTATGTGTAACTAAGTAAGCCAAATTATTTAAAATACATTACTAATCTTTGAGCATATGTGTATGAATGTATCTTTAACAGAATGTGTTTACTCATTCTGTAGGCGTAACAACATTAAAATTAGGCGTCACACATGTATTGTTATCATCATGGGTCCAAGTCACAGTTATATTAGGATCTGTTTGATGCAGTTTTTTATGAGGCCAAACAGACCTTGTTAAAGCTCCATTCTTCTGTCTGTCTGCCAGCATTCTTCACAGTGAAGATTCTTAATTAAAATTCCTCACATGGTTTTTTTTCTGCCCCTGCCAGCAACTGCTGCTGCTGAAAAGACATGAATACAGTACAGGCAGCTTGGAGCGAGGGCAACAGATACAATAATGCACACAGCCTGAGAGAGTGACCTTCTCAGCTCCTAGAATAAATGAGCTGGTTGTTGCTTCAACAGGAGGTTAGAGAAACATCACTGGGTTTGTGAGAGGTGCTGTCCCAGCTCAGCCTCGGGCCTATGCCCTTCTCCGGCCTGCTGAAGGGAGGGACTCCAACAAGGGTCTCCTCCCAAAGCAGCATGATTGAAACCCTTCTGCATCACAGAAGTCCATTAAGTCCACAGTCACAAAGCCTGAGGCCTGCAGCTGAAGATTGGAGGCACTGCCCTGCCACTGGCCTCCAGATTGATTCTTTTAAGAGGCTTATAAATGTTGTATGTTATGCTGCTGGAGGGCAGGGAGGCTCATATCTGGCCAAAGTGAGGTGACAGCCTCATGAGGTAGTTTACCCTTTTTATCAGGCAGTTTAGTTTGGTGCACTGTATGTCTGACTCATTCTCCTCCTGTATGCATTCTTAAAGATGCAGTACCCTAATAGTCATTTATAATAATATATTTTCTGTTCTTCTGAGATCAACATTAAGTAAACAAGCCAGTCTCTGCAGAGGTGTAATGGCGTGTTAATGAGTTGGAGGGGCTCCACAGTGAGGCAGACGTGTTTTATGTGCACGGCCTCAGGGGAATGCAAGTGATCTTCCAATATACCAAAGCCCTTTATTTCTGCTCTTTATTATAATGATGGCGATGTTGTTGCCATGGTAGCCAGCCTTGAGAATGTGGCCTGACATGGCAGGTGGCATCATTTTGAAGCTAATATTTGAAGAAAAGTCTTGATTAACCTAAGAATGTTAGTTGTAGTTTTGGAGATGAAACAGTTTTAGAAGTTAATTCAGGAGTTACACTTCAGAATAATAAAAAATAAAATACTTTCATTGTCTCCAGAAGATGAATCCCACTGACATTGATGTTGCCACTTTCTTTTACACTCCCACAGGTTTAGGCATTAAAACTACATGGTTAGATTGTGGTTTGGGTTAAACATGACTCTTTCAGCTTTACGTCTGTCTGTAGCTGACTCAAACAGTGCATTATGGTGGCAGGGTGGAGACAGCTTCCCTCCAGGGACACCATCAACTGCAGGGCCCCGCACATCAATCAACAAGCTTTGACATCAAAGCATCAATCAGTGAAATGACATTAGTCCTATAGCATCAAACAGCATCAAACAGTGAGGCTCCCCTATGACATAGCAACATCACAAGACCTGACACCATAATCCTATTTGCTTCTGCAGATGCTGCACAACAAGCACGTGATGGTCCGAGTTGGCGGAGGCTGGGAGACTTTTGAGAGCTACCTGCTAAAACACGACCCCTGTCGCATGCTTCAATTTTCCCGCGTGGAGGGAAAGACGTCCCCCATCAGCAAGTCCCCTAACATCAAGGACTTGACCCCTGACAGCTACCTGGTGGTGGCTGCTCACTACAAAAGCAAAAAGTGAAAAGTTCACTCATTATAAATGATGCACAGTAGGACTTGTTACTGTTGTTTAGGACGTGGACGTCTTAAATACTGAAGCTATAGAATATCGGCAGCACTCAGAGTGTAATGATGACGATTTTCTTTGTATTGTTGGTGGGTGTTTGTGGCCCTTCGTAAGCAGCTTTAACAATATACTGGGTGTGAGGGGAGTTGTAGATATTCTTAAAATGTTGTTTTCAGTCAATAATTGCAATTAAATCAATACATTACATGGAGTATATTCAGTTTGTCCTTCTCTCTGTGACATTAAAAAAAAACACTGTTGATGTTCTTTTGATGAAAAAATGGGCATAGTAAATCCCCAAAGAAAAACAAATGAAAACTTTCCAAAGAAAATAACCAAAGCATCATGTGAGCTTTAGTATTCTGTCATAGTTTCAAACAGTAATCATACCATGTTTTTTTCTTTATCTTGTATTTCGTAACAAAAAAATGAGGCAATGTGTTCATGTTGAATTCTTACTCTATGCAAATCCTTTTATACTATACTATAATTTTGTTTGTATTATTACTAGAATAGCTCCTGTGTTATATTACTGTAAAAACAGACCATCTCATGCACAATTCAGCCTGATATATGATCAATAAGCCTACAGTAGATCTGAGGTTCTGTCATTCTTTAGATTGTTGTATGTTGCTGCCCTCTAGAGGCATAGAAGATTTCCACATCATCCGCTTCTTTTAGAGATATAAAGTAAATAACAATGTTTTTAATCAGGTTTTGAATTTGTTCAGTTTGCATTGATTGATTTGTTTGAAATGGCTGGTTGTACAGTGAGTGGATCTAATTTCTGTTTTAGATGTAACATTTCAATAAATGTCAAAACTTCCCAAGTTCAAAGCTCTCCTTTGTGTTCAAGCTGGATTGGTTTCATAGCAACCTGTTATTGATCTAAATAAGTTGCTTGTGAATGAATTGTTACTCTTTTGAATGTTTTCAGTTCACACACAGGATATTTAAGTGGGTAAAAGTTCATCCATCAGGATCACAAGATCACAATGAAGTCATGCCCTCACTCTGTAAGGCAGTCTTCTGATATAAGAAGCCTCTGAGCAGGGTCAGCTGGAAAACATACAGAATGTTTTGTACATAGAGGCGTGCCCAATGCACATGAAGCGCTTATGTGTATATAAATAGGTACAGCGCTGGGTTTATGTGTTTTGTACTTCTCTTTTTTGTTCCTAAGGCTTCTGCAAACATAGGTTTTAAGATATACAACAAGTGAAGACTCCCCTCATAGTAAATATATAACCTTCTCATTAAGGCCACAGCTGAAAATAAATTGAACTCTTTTCTCTTACTTACAATGACACACAAATGTATACCACAAAATGTGATTTATTGTAGTAAATAACATTGGCTAGATTTTCTCTTCTACAAAATTGCAAGAGCACCAGAAGCATTTAAGAATTGAGAGAAGGCTGTAAGAAATGCACTCAGATAGCAAGTCAAAGTAAATGTTTCACTTCATTTTTCCTTCATTCTTGTTTCCAACATATCTGACATGAATCCTACAACATAAAAGTGTAAGTGGGAATAATTATAGACTGTGTGCAAACAAGTTCATATTGTGGCAATTCATAAACATATTTCATATCTTATTTAAATTAAGCAGCCATCATTATAGTGTTTTGCAGACATGATACTTCAATGCAACCAACTCAAACTGTGCAAACAAAACAGGGCTCTGTTAATGCATGACAAAGACTAGTGTAACATGCACAAAGTAAATAAGGGCTCATCCTCCAAAATGTTTGTGTTGTTTCACCAGAAACCAGAATTCTGTAGCTACAGTGTAGGTAGTGAAACAAAAATTCTCTGCATGTGCACTGGTGACTATGTGGAGAATATATGAAAGAGTCACAAATGCCAAAAAAAAAGAAAACACAGAGCCTCTATAACAAAGTGAATGAGTCTTAACATGGTGATAACCGAGAGAAGTCATACAAAAATAACGAGGACAGCTCTGATTTAACACATAACGGCATTTTAGCAACCGTGAGTATATCTAATCAACTGGCAAATAAAACCTATACATTAAACCTTTACAATGCCATCCTCGACTTGTCCAAAGGTTCAAACTGTCATGTACAACTTGGCAAGTGTTCTGTTTTATCTGAAAAAATACTTCAGATTGTTCTGCATGAAGCCCATAAACAGTAGTACTTTGACTCATAACACGACTTTTTAAAAGTTCCAACGTTTTCAAGTCATCTTTCAGCTATACTTCATGTTTTGGACAGCAGAGTTCAGACTTTACCTTCACAATTTCAGCCCACTTGCCACTAAAAAAAAAAAAAAACAAGGACAGCAAGTTAGAAAACTTTTTTTTTATCCTTTGAGACACACATCATCTCTAAACCAAAACAGGAAGTTTCAATTTGTGTAATTTGCCTTTTGTGAATGACTAAAACAACACTGAAAGAACACAGCTGTTTAGACAAAACACTTAGCACCCAAACTGCATTTTTAGCACTGCACTGAGAGGCATTAGTTCCTGCACACGTTAAATATTGATGTTACTCTGCTACTCCGAACTGGAATTTTAATGTTGTATACATAATTTAATTTCAAATAGAAAGTGTGAAGAACAAAAACACATGCTTATCATCTGTGCCAAACATTATCCATGAAAATCCCTCTACTTGAACATAAACACAAAACTGACCTTGAGCCCGCCGCCACCCGACACAGAGGTGGTCATCGCCTGTTTTTCAATCTCTTCCTGTTTTTTCCTTTTCCTCTCAACTGCTTCTGGATTTTTGACGCCCCTGTATGCTGTCTGTAAAAACAGGGTGAGATGTGATAAAACAATAGCAGGCTGTGGCTTTATTATGAAAGTGCTTAATGCCATTGTGAGAGCATGCAATTCTTCTTAAAGGGCATCTTTAATGCTGTCATTTTACCAGAACCTTTAAGAAAATACAAGACATGTTCAATCACACTTAGCGACAGGGCATTCAACTGCCAGATAAGGCAGTGCAGTTGGAGCAGCTACTTTCAATAGAGCTGTGCTGCTTCACTCAAACAGGGCTGTGGGTTAGTGTAAAACAGTCAGACGGGGTGTCAGGAGATGAAAACTGTGTCACAGAGCAGAAAAAGGTTGTGGTAGTTTAAAGTGTTGACCAAGATTAACCTGATAAAGTTTATATTCTGATCCATGTTTACTTACCTTAATACAACTCTAGCATGGCTCTTACGGGTTTGCAAGTGGCTTTTCTGCACAATAAAGAATTACTCACCACACTGTAAAATACTTTTAGTTTAAATGGGATTTTTTTGTTGTCAAACAAATTTGGACGCATAAAATATATATACTGTATATATACTGAAATTAAAATAAATCTTCAATTTGATTTAGAATTGTATAAAGACTAATTTTAGGTTTAAAATGTTTACACTGCATGAGTGACAGGTGTCTGGACTGCAGGCAGGTTTAGCACATAAACACATATTATTACAGAGCCATGCTGTTTTGATGAGCTTGAGTTGTCTCTCTTTGTTGTATTTTAGAACAAAGAAATTGTATTTTATGTTATATCTTAC
>JAVQJX010138228.1:0-13515 GCA_036025115.1 Ambassis agassizii
AAAAGAGAATTCTGTGGAATTTTTTTTTTGTTGCATATGTTGAACTTTGTATAACTCATAATCTTAAATCTTTTTAAAACTTTTTAACTAAGGAGGAATAGAGATGATGAGAATTTCAGGTACATTATAAAAAGAAAAGTAAACAAATAAATACTGCCATTTCCTTGGCCAGGTTGGGGAAGTTTTTAGTGGAACTCCAAAGATGCCTCTCTAGGTGCTTTACTGCACCAGAAAATTCTGGGCACAAGGGCTTAATCACTTATCATTGTAAAATGTTGAATTAAATTTGAAAGGAAAAAAGCTCAAGCAAGATAAAGAATAGCAGAACAAAAGAAGAGATAAAAATCACAATGATTAATACTTACAGATGATAGACATTAATAAACAGAATTACGAATAATTTACTCTATTTCTGCTAATGCACAATCCAAAATTGTAAACACACATTCTAAAAGAAATCAATATCAGCATATGTGCGGCAACTTTACCATTCAAAATAGCACTTCAAAATACTGACAGTAAAAAAAACACCAATAAAGTAGCATAAATTGTCAGCATCTTTTTGTTACCACAGATCATAACGTAGCCATGACACTGAGCAGCAAAGCAACTTACACTGTGATGAATGGACTAGTTTGAAACAAACTGAAAATGAATAAAGGTTAAAATTAAAAGCAACTGGACATACTTTATTGTTCTCTAAGACAGACATTGCATTGGCTGGCCTTGCGTCTCTGTTGATCTGCTGCTTTGATGGTTCCTGGGTTTGCAGTGATAAACTGCTCTGTGGGACTCACAGTAGTCAGCCAAAAACTGTAGAGGTTGGCAAAGTAATGACAGGAGCCCCGTGCTCCTTGGCACTCAATGGCAGGGTGAGTTCTGAAATCCTTCAAACAGCTACCAGAAGAAGTCAGTGACTGACTACCACCCTCATCACCTGCCCCTGTGTGCTGATGACAGGAAGGCAACAATCAGTGGAGTAGACGCTATGATTGTATGCGTTTAATCATGCTTACTGCACTTACCAGAAGGAAAGAGTATCCCGTCCACAGACTCCTCCAGCCAGGTGGGCATGGAGGGATTGCATGGTCCTGGCTGTGAAAAGCCACCGGAGAAGAAAATGTCTCACATACCACACAGCGGCTGATGTGAGCAATAATCTCTGGGCCAAAAAGTGGCATCATTGGTATGGGAGCAGTGGTTGAAAGCCAATAGGATTTGTCATTGCGACTAGAGTAGTGACAGGCAGCTTTGTTGCAATAAGAAAAAGGCATGGTGGAGAAAATACGAAGGCAGGAACCGGGATGGCCTATAGGAAATGGAGGTAAAGAAAACTCAAGATGCATGCAATTAAGACAATAGAATAATATCAACATGGTGACAAAATGATCTCTGGAAACTTACCAAGATCTTGTGTGTGGGCCTTCTCCTGTCCTTCCAGGTAAATAAGACTGTAACCCACCCAAAGTTGGCTGCTGCCATCGGGGCACTGTGGCACATTAACTGACTGGCTGTGGATAACCAGTAAGAAGCCAGCCCTCAGTGTGCCCCGATGGCCTCGTGCACCTGGATCACCAGGTGGTCCAGGGATACCTGAAGCAGTCATATTGATATATAAAGTGGGTAGATTACATTTTGGCAACAGCTTTAACAGGGCAGTAATTAGGTGTACTGAATGACCACATCTGCTTATTCACCTTGTGGTCCACGAAATCCCATCTGACCAAAATCACCTGGGTCTCCAACTGGACCATCATGGCCCGGAGGTCCTGGTCTGCCAGGAGGGCCCACAGACCCAACGGGACCCTTGTCTCCTGAAACATACAAATAAGAGAGTATGTAAAGACAGACACAGGCAACACAAAACATATGTACAGACAAAAACCATAAACATTAGACTTATTTACCTTTACGTCCTGGAGTCCCTGCAGGACCTTCATCACCTCTGAACCCCACAGCTCCTGGTGGACCACCTGGTCCTGGAGGTCCATAGAGTGGCACCTCTGGACGTTCAGTGAACGAATCTCCAGGTGGACCTTGGACACCTAAAAAAAATTGATTACCAGATGTACAGTACAGAATTTATTTCTCTCTCATGACAGTGAAACCAAAGAAAATATTTTCCTTGTACTCACCCCTATCACCAGCTGTGCCAGGTTGTCCTTTTGGGCCTTGGCGTCCAGGGACACCGGTCAGACCTTTGTGCCCAGTATGACCTCTTGGACCAATAGGACCTGGATTACCTGTCAAGGTGAGATACATGTTAGATGAAAATGGATTGCAGCAAGGTGAAAAAATTACACTGATGGCGCACATCTTGTACTGTAATGTACCTTTTGGTCCTCTGGGTCCTTGGTGGTTTCCAAGTCCAGGAGGTCCTGGGGGGCCCTTGTCTCCCTTACGGCCAGGTATTCCAGGAAGACCATGTGGCCCTGGGTCTCCTTTGGAAAAAAGTGTGCCACCTGGTGCCCCCGGGTCTCCATGAGGACCTCAAAAAACAAAAAAAGAAGTGATACATACAATAATGGCACCTCAAGAAAGAAAGACAAACAGATCATAAGATGAACATAAGTACACACACCTGGGGGTCCTGGGGGTCCTTCATATCCTTCATCTCCATGGGATCCAGGCAAAGGAGTCAGACATTTGTAACCAGGGTGACCAGGATACCCTTGGGGACCTGGTAGACCTAAAAAAAAAAAAAAATACACTCACAAATTCACACAACCATTGTCTACATCTGACAAAAAATAGTCAAAACACTGTATGTTTCATTGGGCTTACAACATAGGTGGTAATAGTATAGCTCAACTTTGCTGTAGCTGAAAAAAATGAACTCATTGAAATGATAATTTCTAATTTAAATTAAATCAGTCTTTGTACTTTCATGCATGTTTTTTTTTATTATAGATGGGTGGAGTATATATCGATATATTGATTATATTGATAATAGATGATACCTGTGTCTCCAGGTAGGCCCCTTGGACCTTTGGGGCCTTGATGGGTGGTTCCTGAAGGCCCTTGAGGCCCCCGTTTACCTTTGACTCCAGGATAACCATCTGGGCCAGGACGGCCTGGGAGTCCAACGCCTGAATTAAATGTGAGGACACGTAAAATATAAAATCACATCATAATATAGACTCATATTTGTTCATGTATGAGGTAAAAGTAACGTCACTAAGAAAACACTTTTTATTATGATTGTAATCGACATCCAAGTAACGTTCAACCACCGCAGATGACGCAAAGTGCTCATATTTTCAAAATAGACAGAACTAAAAGAAATGTAAAATTTTTTACCACGTGTTCCTTTCACCCCTTTTTGACCTGGAAGCCCATCCAATCCATCTAGACCTGATGGTCCATGGGGGCCTATTGTAAAATTTTAACACACAAGATACAATACAAGAAAAGAGAGAGGAGAGAAGAAGAAATAATCAAAATCTTTCCTTCTTTTCTTGTTTGCGCCATGTGTAAAAGTAAGTCAATGCATGGCATTATAAAAACAACATGTGCTTAAACGTGTTTTCTGCTATCCAAAAAAAACAAAGAATATGGTATATACTGTGGTAGTACCTGGGGGTCCATATGGGCCAGATGGGCCTGGAGGTCCCACACCTCCTGGATCACCTCCAGGCCCAGGAAAACCTGGGCGACCTGTTGAGCCATGAGGTCCAGGAAAGCCTGTAGCAGCACAAAATTATAATTACTTGTTAAACAAACTGATATACAAAGTAATTTCCAGTACACACAGTTCATCTTCTTGATGAGTGATGGATAAGGTGCCAGTGGGAACTCTCTGGTGATGAGTCAGCATTCTAGGCTCAAATGGCAAACCACTTCACTTCTCTATTAAAATGTTTACTGGAAATCACCTGGTCCTCCTGGGCTTCCAGGTTCTCCAGGAGTGCCAGGCAGTCCAGGTTGTCCTGGCCTACCGCTGTGTCCTGGGTCACCTGGATCTCCTGGAAACCCTCTCTCACCCCTGGGCCCATCCTCCCCTGGCAAACCTTTAGGTCCTTGTGGACCAGGTTGTCCATAAGATGGCCCACGATCACCTGAAAGAGATTTGACAAAATTCATTGCTGATCAAAGCATGAGGACTCTTATCCCCTTAATCTTTCAATTTTCACAAAAACACATTCAGCAATCTGTCTTACCTTTAGGACCTGGGAAACCTGGTTGCCCAGGGGCACCTGTGTGTCCCGGCAGCCCTGGACTGCCCTGTCAAATGTATGAAAACACACATATCTTTAGACACTCACAATATACTTATTTAAAGCTATTTTCAGGTATACAAAGTTAACATAGCCCCTCTAGGATTAATCAAAAATATTAACTGGAGTTTCTACAACTGTGGAAACAACTAGCTGTGTACAATCGACATCTACATTTGACAGAAGTGATATGCTTTTGTATAATTGTATTATTTTAGTTAGAGTTTTTTAAAATTCATTAAATGTTTCTCAAGTGCCGGCTGTTTTACTGCTTCTGGGTAGACACAGGTAGACACTGAACAGTGGCAGCAGTCTGTGATACAAATCAATTAAATGTACCGGATTTCCATCATTCCCAGGATATCCTCTTTGACCAGGGAAACCTTTAACTCCAGGTGGTCCAGGAATTCCTGGTGTTCCCATCCTGCCTGGAGTCCCAGGAACACCCTTATATCCTTCTGGACCAGGCCATCCATCGGGGCCTGTATCACCTTGGGGGCCAATTTCACCCCTTGAGCCTGTAGGTGAGACAACAAATGTTCAGACTTTAAAATAATTCTCATACAGTGAAATACATTTCTTAAAGTCAAAGCTCCACTGCCTTTAATTCCTTCATAGCCAGGTAGTCCCGTTGTCCCTGGAGGTCCTGGGGCTCCTTTTGTTACATTTGCAATCCTGGAAGGTCCTGGCAATCCTGGGAGTCCACGTGGACCTACATACAACAGAGTTGAGGTAAAATGCTTGCTGTTTAAAATAATCACCATTAAAAACACTGTGTGAAATGTACAACCAAGGTAAGCAATTGCAAATAAATACCTTTGTTACCAGGCGGTCCTGGATATCCTGTGTCACCTGGGCGACCATCGTACCCTCTTTCACCCTTTTTACCTCCTGGTCCTGGAGGTCCAGGAGGTCCAGGTAAGCCTCTGAGCCCAGGCCTGCCAGGATAACCATTTTCACCTTAAATAAATTAATGGAAGGTATTTGCTTTAATAAATATCTCTTAGAAAAGAGTTAAATGATTTTAAAAACGGAAAAAGAAGAAGTTTCTTAACAGCATATCCCCAACCTTTCTGTCCAGGCCAGCCATCAGACCCAGGATCCCCTGGGAGCCCACTGTTGCCTCTTGGTCCATCAGGGCCTGGTGCACCAGGAATACCAGGAAAACCTTTCTGACCCTTCTGTCCAGGACCAGGTGAACCCATTTCTCCCTTCACACCTTTCTGACCCAAGTAGCCTTTACAACATGAGAGAATTCACTGAGACAAAGATGGATGGCTACACAGCATTTGCTGCTTCAGTTAGCTCACCTGGTACTCCATTGCGTCCAGGGTTTCCTGGAGGTCCTGGAGGTCCTGGTGGACCTACATAATCAGTACAGGGCAGGCCTGGGGGACCAGGGATTCCAGGATTACCATGGTCCCCTGGCTCTCCTTTATGGCCCTGTGGTCCATTTGGCCCTTGGGAGCCTGTAATTTCAAAGCACCAGCAATGACCCAGTTTTTAATGTATAGAAACAAAGGGCAGTTTACTATAAAACTATAAATAGTTTTTACTTGCCATGCCAGCACACACAAACACACACACTTGACCAAAATCCAAATTAATGGGGGGTGATTTGATGTGATTGATGAAAAATCTGAAATCCTACCAGGTAGTCCCGGGCTTCCAGGAATTCCAAGAGGTCCATCCTTTCCCAAAGTTCCAGGGCGGCCAGCTGGGCCACGATGACCAGGCCTGGAAGAGAGGACTTCGCCTGGTGCACCTTTCCTCCCCTGATGTCCTGGTGACCCAGGCAGGCCTTGAGGGCCATCCAGACTAATTCCACTAGCACCAGGGTCACCTGGGTCACCATTTAACCCCCGAATACCTTTTTTTTTTTTTTTTACAAAAGAATAACGTTTAGGTGTAATTAATTATTTGCTGATTATTTCACTGATTATTTTGTTATTGATGGTCCACAAGCTTGAAATGTTGTTTTAATTTCTAATATTTAACAAGCTCTTACCTTTAGGTCCAATCCCACTAGTCTCACCATCATCACCTTTGACCCCTTTTGGGCCATTGTAACCTGGAGTTCCTGGGAGGCCATCTTCTCCTGGTTCACCTGGAATCCCTGCAAAGGCCAAATAAATTTGTTGTATGTAATTACTTGTTCCTTACATACGAATCAGTGTGGTCAATGTATTGTATATTGTGTAGACAGCAAGCCAACGCCTAACAGTTACCTGGAGAACCTGGTTTACCCTTAGGACCAGGGGGGCCAATGAGCTCTTCGTGACAGCATTTGTCTGTTTCACCTGGTGATACAAATATGTCTTTTGAGCCCAGGACACCTGATTAATATAGTAAATATAGACACCAAGTCAGACCTAACCTGGTGGGCCAGGTCGTCCAGGAGGTCCTCGGATGCCAGGATAACCTGGGTCTCCTTTAGACCCAGGTAAGCCTTTAGGCCCAGGAATACCAGGACCAGGGAGACCTAGAGACCCAGGAAATCCTTTGTGTCCAGGAACACCTTTGTAACCTTTGGGACCAGGTAATCCTGCATATCGTGCTCCCTGCAAAAACATATGAAATTCTATAATCTTAGTGCAGAACTACATTATGACAAAGTGGAATATTAACCATTTATGTACCATATGTTGGAAAAACATATGAACAAACAAACAATGGACAAACACTAACCGGTGGCCCAGGGTCTCCCACACGGCCAGGTGAGCCATCTGGTCCTGGCCTACCTGTTCCTCCAGGAGGTCCAGAATAACCAGGGACTCCTGGGTCACCTTTAGTACCTTCAAACAACAAAAAAAATATGAATATAGATGTCCAGCTTTGAGAAGTGTCATGTACATATATTTGATTATTATTGCCACAAAATTATTGATTTTACTGAATGCAGGTAACAGAGTGAGGCAAAAGGTTGCTTGTATAGACATAATGTGAATGCTCACCTTTAATGCCTACTGCCAAAGAGTCACCCTTCTCACCCTTTTGTCCTTTTAAACCAGGAGGTCCTTGAAAGCCCTGCAAGAAAACACCATCAAATAAAAAATTATGATTTTATGGTCAAGACAAATAACAGACTTTGACAAGCTTTAGGAAATGTCACTTCATTGTATAATTTCAGCCCTGCTGTTCTTACTTCAGGTCCTTCTGGGCCGTCAGCTCCTGGCAATCCTGGATCTCCTTTATATCCTCGAGTTCCAGGTAATCCTGGAGGGCCTGGATAACCTGGTGGTCCTGTGGGGCCCACATTTCCCTTACCAGACCTGCATTCACATTCTCCTACGCAACCTAAAGATGAGAGAAATGACAAAAGAATGTATTACAATGAAGCAACAACAGATTACAACTTCATTCTTGTATCACAAATATACTACTTCAATACTTCAAAAAAGTACTTTAGATGGATTTCTTTGCACCCAATACTACTGTGGGGAATCTTGAAATTTCTCAGTATTCATAATCCAAAACAAAAATACATAAAAGTACAACAGTGAATAGCCACAGATCACCTTTAATTCCTTTCAGTCCTTTGTTTCCAGGAGCTCCTTTGATTCCAGGATCACCAAGGTCACCTGGGTATCCAGGTTCACAGTAGTAGTCTGTGGAATCAGCCATTAACTAATTTCAAATATCTGCAAGTAATTTGAACAGAAAATTAAGTACAAATTTTAAAGATTGGAAATAATCATAAACCCACCTCCACAACCTAGTGAGACGATTCCACCATAGATGCCATACCAGAGACACACATAGAAAGGTAAGTCTTCATGGTCTTCAAATAAAAACTCTCACTGGTGTGTATGATAGAATGAGCACAGAAGTGTATACCTGGAGGACCTGGTGGGCCAGTGGCACCTCTACGCCCTGGGGGTCCTTTACTTCCCTTAGGCCCGGGATATGGATTGATAATACCATTGTTATACCCTCCTGGTTCTCCCTTGTTGCCCTTAGGACCGGTGAAGCCTCTTCGGCCAGGCGTCCCTTTCCCCTCTAGGAAAATGACAGAGTTCTTGTGACATAATTTACAAATTCCAACAATAAAAACAGAGGCCACTAATACTACTACTACTGTAGACTGGGTATGATGACACACAATCAATATGCTATGTTGAAATTTAAGAGCTAAGAAAAACTGACCATTTAACCCAGGTGGGCCAGGTGGTCCTTGCAGGCCCTGGTACCCAGGTTCCCCTGGGATTCCAGGAGGTCCTGGATAGCCACGGTCACCTTTAGGACCTGAAACATGTAGACATTGAACAAAACCATGAATTTAAAAAGCAAAGTATCAAAACACTGCTGGAACTTAAATTAGAGAAAAATAAACTTTCATCATTTACTTTCAAATTCATACAGCAGCGCTATCAGGAATTATAGTTCCTGCTGTAATCTCACCTCTAGCATCACTTCCATTTTGAAAGTACAAAGGACCAGGGAGACCAAAATCTCCTGGGTCACCCTGTTGGATTTAAGGACAAAAGTCATAAATAGAAAATGCAGCTTATGTACAAAAAAAAACATTTCCCTTCATTTCTGGCTATATTTACAGATAAGAAGGGACAAAGGGGTTAAGGGGACAAAACCTGTAGCAAACACACCAACAAGCATAATGAATAATTGAAAATCTCTCTTTGTACTGAATGCATATTCAACTGATGTCAACACAGAGCTCACCTTCTCTCCCTTTCTTCCAATGAGACCAGGAAGTCCTATGTTTCCACGAAAACCCTAGAAATGTCAGACATAAAAACATGTCTATAGTATATATGAAAGTTTATTTGTGTCATGGCAGCCGTACCTCGTGTCCTACTAATCCAACCCTGCCAGGAAATCCGGAAGGACCCTAGATATGGAAATAATTAGCAGAAAAGTGTGACATAAATGTGTCTGTTTACAAATATTTATGTAACAAATATTTATGTCATAAGTGTACCCGACTTCCAGGAAACCCTGGGATTCCTTGCTCTCCTGTTATTGCTTGAATGTAAGAGTCTCCTCTACCACCCTGAGGACAAATACAATTGTAAGATGTTGTCCGTTTCTCCCAGATAAAGTTGTAGATGAACAGACAGAATAAAACTCACTCTTATGCCCTTTGGCCCACATGGTCCAGGGAGTCCTTGCTCTCCCTGAGAAGCATAAAAGCATGCAATTATAATAAGTCAAATTATTATCTGTCATGTATTAGTACAGATCAGAGCTCTTCTCTTCACCTTGTAACCTTTGGGTGGAAGTTCCTCTGGAGGCCATTCTACAATTTCCTCTGGTCCTTGTGGGCCAGGTGGGCCCTGTTCACCCTGAAATGAAGAGTTATACAATGGACGATTGATCTGTACGTATGCATGCATACACCTCAAAACCCATGAGCATAGCCTTCAAAAGTTAAAATGGCTTCTTACATCGTCACCTGTATCGCCCGCCAGCGATCCTCCAGGGTCACCCTGCACAACAATCAAAAGGCTAATTACAGATACATAGATTCATATAATCATAGATGGCATAGATACAGTACTGTGTGTGACAACTTTCT
The DNA here is from genome assembly GCA_036025115.1 of Ambassis agassizii. Classification (NCBI taxonomy): domain Eukaryota; kingdom Metazoa; phylum Chordata; class Actinopteri; family Ambassidae; genus Ambassis; species Ambassis agassizii. Next base: position 9,754 of record JAVQJX010138228.1, read on the forward strand.
GTTAGAGAATTAAATGTCAAGGACTGAAGCAGCTGACTTACTGGTTCCCCTATCACACCTTTAGGTCCATCTAAGCCCTAAATGGAAGCATATATTCATTTTTTTTACGTGTAAAGTAATGTGTAGTTTAGCACAAAAATGTACAAAAGTGAGAACCTCAGGTCCAGGTAAACCTCGAGAGCCAATGGAGCCTTTAGGTCCAATGTCACCCAATCTTCCCTGATTCAAAAATTACAACCACAGTCAATATATCTTAACTTACAGAGAGCATAAAACATTTAAAACATTTAATTCCAGCTTCATTTATTAGTACACACAGAATTAAGTAAAACATACGGGCTGACCAGGGACTCCATTTCTTCCACGATCCCCCTGTAATGTAAAATTAAGATAAAAAAAAAATCAGATTTGACTTTTGAGGCATTTGTTAAATGATAATTAACTTAACCCACAAGAAACCTATTTTGCACCATGAAACAATGTGAACTTTTGCAGTGTAGAAAACGTACAGGAAATCCTGGAAGAGCATCATCATACAAAGGTTCTCCTTTAATCCCTTTTGGTCCACGTGAGCCCTGACAATAAAGGCTCACATTAGGTAGAGGATATATATCAGCAGATTGTTTTATATGTATGTTGCTTTTTGTACACTATGTACAGTATACCCTTTGCTCTTTAGGTGATAAATAGGGAAATGAGTTCTACTCACTGGTGGCCCATGGATACCATCCACACCAGGAAAACCAGGGATTCCAGGTGGGCCTCTTGTACCATTACAGCCATCTACTCCAGGCAAACCTGGCTCACCGCCTGCTCCGGGATGGCCCTGAAAAATGAAGTGAGAAGTGTAAGATTTGACTCTCCACCCTTAAATAGTATATGATAATTACATAAGATGACCAAAGCAGTAAGGGGAACTGGTTGGCTGACAGTCTTTGCCACTGTGCCTCCACTAGAGGGCACTGCACAGACATGCTACAAACCACTGAACTAGTTACATATCATGTGAAATCATTCATTTTTCTATTATTTCTTTGCCGTTTGTCTTATTGACACATTAATCACCACTTTACTCACATTTGTGCCAGTGTTACCAGGGAAACCAGGAGGGCCAGTCCTGCCCTGGAAGGTAAGAAGGAAATCTCATTTATTACAGGATAATAGTGCATTACCAACTCTCTCACACACAAACGTGCTATTACAATAAATGCATTTCTTAGCATAAGGCTAATAGTGCAATTAATGATTATCTGTAATTGCATTGCCCTCACACCGTTTTAGTTTATAAACAAGATGCACATGAACATGAACACTAACGCGGTCTCCTTTGGGGCCCTGTGGCCCATAAGATCCCATGGCTCCCTGTCGTCCTTTCTCTCCAGGTAGGCCTTCACGTCCCCGTATTCCCATAAGTCCCATTGGACCTTGCAGGCCTTCCTTACCTGGAGCACCCTACACAGAAAAATTAGCACACTTTATTTATGAGCTATTTAAACTGAAATAAATCAAGAAAACATTGAACAAAAAATTAAAACTATCAATCAATAATACTTCTTTTGGAGTATTTACAATATTCATGATACAGTTTTCAAATGTCAGACCTTTTCTCAAGTGTATTTATTTCTTGTACAACTGTATATTTTTGCAGTTTTAATATAATCTTAATGTAGTCTTTTCCTTTCTTTTCAGGTCTCAATAAAGCCTGATCTCATTAGAACTGGGACAACAGCTTGACAGCAATTCAAAGAAATACTTCATACCTGTGCACCTTTGGCAGGAAGACATCGACATACAGAGCAGTCTCCACCTTGACATGGGCCATCAACCTCTCCCTGGACAACAAACAGAATAAAGTAGATCATATGAAGCTATGCTTTGCAGTCATAAATATGACAGCATGGAAAGACTTTCTAAAGAATTAACTGTGTCCTGTGGAGAAAGGACAGTCCTGATTACACAGCTTGCACTAATGTGCAGATAATGTGTGCTCTGACTTGATAAGATTCAAAAGTTGATATATTGACATCCTGCTGAAAACCTATTGTGTGAATCCACACTACTAGACTGGGATTCCCACCAATGTGTGCAAGTGTGAGTTGAGGTTCTCAGAGTTTCAAGCTGCTGAGATATCTGTGTAGCAAACAGAGAGTAATGTTTTCTCTTGGCCTACTAAATATTTGGAAGAGTTTATCCTGAAGAGTGCAATAGAACTCTGCTGCACATTTGTTGATAAACAGTGTAAACTGTCATGGGAATCTCTTGATGGTTAAAAAAAAAAAGTAGTGAGATGAAAAAAACAAACCTGGTACAATTCAGCTATACCCATGATCTAAAATAGCTTGTTATATATATACAGTGATATTGCATGTGTACTTGTGTGTGTAGTGTAGTATACTGTAATGTGGTTTAATCTATAACACAGCATTTTATTCACTATTTTATATTAGATTTGAGAATGCATTATGATGTAATATGAAAGGAGGACAAATTGAAATGGTTGTTTCTGTCAAATAGCTCTGAGATAATATAGATTCTTACTATGTATTATTACTTACTTACTATAACCACATACTCTGAACCAAGAAGTCCAACTTATTAAGAGGACACAGCCCATTTTTTAAGTAAAGAGAAGCTAGCCATCTAGGTTGCTAACATGTTAGCATCTAGGCAAAATGCAGAATAAGTAGAGTTCTGTTTTTTGATATGTCATAAAATACAAAAGACTGTAGCATATTTTAGCTCTTGATAATAGATGTATTTTAATGATAGTTGTGTGGAGCAGAATAATCAAACTTCTTGGTCAGCTGGTGCAAGTCTGACTACATTTTTATTTTCAGGCTGCTTTGGCTTCTTCCCACATAGTCCAAAATAAAGTATGTTAGACTAAGTGATCATTGCAAATTGCCTGTAGATGTGAGTGTTAGACTGTTCTTTTGTGTTATTTAGGGAACTCCAGAGTAAGTATGGACAGCTGGTGGTGGCTGATGGCACACGTTGTCAGCTGTTATAAACTTAATTTTGTCCAGTGACCTAACATGGACATTAAATATGCTGGTCTATGTAATAGGTTTATGTGTCGGTATTTGTGTACAAAACAACAAACAGTTCTGTACACTTTTCAGGAAAGCCCAAGGACTGTGGGCCAGTAATGACAAGACATTAAGAGTTAAACATGTAGCTTCCAGGTGCATCAAGTACATCAGGATATTTTGTCTGGGAAGAAGTTAGCCAACACTACCCAAATAGGACATCTGTTTGAGGTTTGGGAGAAGATTTGTATACATAAACAGGCAATTACATATAGAAAGTTACCCCAGTGGTATAAAGTTTACTGAATAGAGACTTCAGGAATGTTCTGAGGCTGATGAATCACTGTTTGAAGATGTTTGAAGAACTAAACTACATTCTTGTAGTGTAATCCAGAGGTAGCGGTGTGAGCAATTTGAATTTTTCTGATTTCTGAAAAGAGGTTGCTTTTGAGTTTTTCAGTTGGCAGTTTAAACACCACAAGCTGATTGCCATTACACTGCAGAGCTTTCTGCATCTCACACTTGAACAATCTAAATGCTGAATAAACTGCACTGCAGGCCACAGGTAAAAATAATAACATCTGACTTTGAGAAACATTGCTTTAAATTTGTTCCAAAGTGACATGTTTATGGTAGAGATACGGTTTATAAAACATATCTACTTTAAATGCACCAATTTGATGGGAATGCACATACAGTACATACTGGTTATATGACAGTATAGGGATACGTG
>JAVQJX010138299.1:0-10701 GCA_036025115.1 Ambassis agassizii
GCAGTACAGAGAATTTTAATACTCCTTCTGACCTTTCTCATGTACAACACAGGTGTAAGTAACAAAAACAACAACTTTAAGGCCAGAAGAAGTATGTGCACAAATGGGCTTTCCATTGCTGTATTGTTAGAACTCACAGCAATACTGACCTCTAGTGGGTGAGATTAGTCATCACAGTTCACAAAAGTTGGGTATGGCATGCAGGCCATGGACCACTGGGCTCTGTCTTTCATGTGTAATTGTAAACAGCTGCCACCATATGGCATGTATGTGTGTGTGTAAGTACTCTTAGGAAACATCACAGCAAAAACTCTTAGAAAAACAAAGCAACCATGAACCACTCAAGGTATTCTGTTTGTGAGGGTAGCCCTACATATTAGTGGAAATGGAATGTATTCTCAGCTTGATATAGATATGTCACTCAATGTTTGACACTTAAAAAGGTCTTTGAATGTGGTTCAACGCATTGCAGGGATTTCACCAAGAATGAATGCACCTTGAACAACAATCTCATCCTCACATCTTGGTCTCGCTGTTAACGGGCCTTTCATTCTCATACTCATTCTCCCCAGAAATGAGCTGGTACGGCTTCTTGTCTGCCTCCTCCACCACTGAGTTGCCCACCTCGGGGTCCGCCTTCCGCAACTCATGGCGTGACAGGTGTTCCACTATACCTGCACCAATGGAGTCTCCCAGCACATTGGTGGTGGTGCGCAATCGGTCCCTGAAGAAAGACAGACAGGAAGTGAGAGCAGCAAATGGGGATTGGAAAGAGAAGACACAACACCATGACAAAGCAAGACAAAAGAGGACACAACAAGATGAAACAAGTGAAGACAAGACCAAACAATTACATTGAATACATCCATCCATCCATTAGCTATACCCGCTTTATCCTGTGGTGGGTCACGGGGGGCTGGAGTCTATCCCAGCTGGCATTGGGTGAGAGGCGGTGTACACCCTGTACAGGTCACAGAGAGCACATTCACACCTACGGCCAATTTATAGTTAACCCAACATGCAGATTAGTGGGCAGAGGGAGGAAGGTGGAGTACCCGGAGAAACCCGTGCAGGGAGGACATGCAATCTTTAAAGTAAATCCATGTGTTTATGAAAAAATCTATCTATTAGAAAACCGGAGACATCGTTTTAATCACTCCAGGCAATCTTCAAACCACATGAAACTAGGAGACAGAAGGAGCTGAGCTTTGGGCTGGGGTCTGACTGTAGACTGAATAAAAACCAGATGGATTGAAGGACATGGAATGTGAAGGGAGTGTCTCTGTGAACTGTCCTAAAACCGCTAAAGACTATTCCACAACAAAGATGGTTCAAATGTAATTAAATTCTTAACACGCAACCACACAGCATTTTATTTGCCTCGTGAATAAGCTCTCTCTATTCCTCCCAAAAAAAACAGCAAACAATTTCAGCTGTTTACAAAGTGCCATACAAATATAGAAAACTAGAATCCCAAAGTCAATACTTACAGAAACCAATCAACAGCAATGATCAGTGTGATGTCATCGGTGGGCAGGCCTACAGATGTTAGCACAATCACCATGGTGACCAGACCTGCCTGAGGGATTCCAGCTGCTCCAATACTGGCTGCCGTTGCTGTGATACTGATAGAAAAAAAAGTGCGAGAAGACAGATGAAGAGACTTATCTCAAGTTTCAGTACCAGACACGTGTGTATTGACCTCCAGATCATCTCTTGCTAACAGCACAAAAAGGGGGTTAGTTTCACTCATTCTCTTGGCTGTAATATGATCCAATGTCAAAAACTGGTGGTCAAAGTCATTTATAAAATTGGAGCTTGTGGTTCTGAGGGTTGGAGATGCCTTCATTTGGTTCAGTTTTCTCTGCCATAATGAAAGTCAGATGTAGTAGAGATATTCGTGAGTACTCTCAGAGCAGTCAGGCGTATTTCAGCCACACAAAAAGATGCATTATTTTACAAAAAGAGGAATAACTACCAGTATGTTCAAAGAGCAAATGTATCACTAAATACAGTATCACTTACCTGATGGTAAGAATCTGTCCAAAGTTGAGTTCATAAGCATTGACCTGAGCAATAAAGATGGCTGCCAGGGCCTCGTATAGAGCCGTGCCGTCCATGTTTATGGTGGCACCAACAGGGAGCACAAAGCGGGTCACACGCTTGTCCACTTTGTTGTTTTCCTCCAGGCATTTAAAGGTGATGGGCAGGGTGGCAGAACTGAGACAGGGAGGGTAACAGAAAGACAGAGATCAGTGTGAGCACTCCCCCTCGCCCACTACATAGGGAGACTAACGACTCTGCAGGAGTTTTCTGTCTGAACATTTTGATTGTCGCATACCTAGATGATGTTCCCAGGGCAGTGACAAGAGCCTGCAAAAGCCCAGCAATGAAAACAAAGGGATTCTTCCTGGTGATGATGAAGTAGAGCATCGGCAGTACAAAGATGGCATGGATAAGGAGGCCACAAATAACTGTCACAGTGTACATTCCCAGCTGGCCACCCATGGCTGTGATGTCATCCATCTCCACAATCTTTCCAGCAATCAGGAACAGGATACCAATTGGGGCATACCTAAGGACAGAAAGACAGGAGGGTGTCATGAATTAGTTCTGAGCCTTTTTGTTTTCAATCCAAGGCATCCCTTCTGTTACTCACCACATTATGATGGCAACCAGCCTCATGATGGCCTCATTAAGGCAGTCAAAGAAGTCCTTCAGGGGTTGTCCTTGTTCCCGCATGTTCCCAATGATCAGACCAAAGCACATGGAGAACACCACCAGGCCAAGGGCATTGATTCCATTAACTGATCCTGGCATTGGGACCATCTCTTCCCGGGTTAACTCCTGGCTACCATTTAATGTGAACAAGGTGTCATTCACAGTCACCTTCACATGGACTACTTTCTTGGCATACTGTGTCTTGAACTGGATTTTTTTTTTAAAAGGGAAAAAAAAGAAAAAAATGTATTCAGTTGTGATAATTACAAGAAGAAAAGACGGAATTAAACAAGATGACTTACCTGTTTGGTGCAGGCTTCCACAAGGTTTGGAGGAAACATGTTTCTGGAACACAGAGAAAGTTTTAATGATATGATTTAAATCACAACTTTACCTTACCAAAAATATTACATGCACTATAAAATATAGGTGAGTCTTCAAATGTCATAGAACTTAAAAGTCCTTCACCCAGTGTGATCACCTCCCTCTCAGTGGGACAGTCAATGAGGTACTGTAAATCGTTGTTCTCAGAATCTGGAGAGCTCTTTTGAAATGATTTGTGTGGTTAATGTGTATGAAGGTGGTACCTGATAAGATCCAGAAAGGCATCAGCAGCGCTGACCTGCTCTATCTGCTGCTGCTTGGTGAACTCATCCTTGGATCCTTTGCCAGGGTGAATAATGAGCACCATGACAATGCCGATAAACACAGCAATGACAGTTGTGGTAGTGTAGTAGACCACTGCCCTCATGCCCATTTTACCAGATGCACGGCTGTCCAGAGAGGCCATACCTGAAGAAGGGAAATCATATAATTGTTCATTTTAAAAAAGTATTTGTCTGCTGCCAGCTCCATAATGTTATATGTAAGATGGAACTGTAATTACAAGCAGCTCCTGTCATTTATTTCACTGTGCTGTGATGTAAAAACTGACATGGTTTAAATATTGGAATCAAGTGCAAAAAAGTATACAAAATACTGTTTGTTGTTATCTTTGTTATTGTTTCTGTAGATGTATCGACTATTCATATCATCTTTACTCATGTGGCCCCATGACCTCAGAGTTTGTGTCACCAACCCTTCTGTCCCAATGATCACACAGTTAGCCTGGGAAAAAGTGCTGTAATTATAGATGCAATACAACCACCTGAATTATCTGAATAACTATCTGTGACAACAAAGAGCGGCAAGAAACACAATCTGACTCTGACCTTTACTGGTGGAAAAACAACACCTACTGTACAGCACACAGGGGAAGCTCTAATACACAAAACCAGTTTACATATTGTATCTTCATACACAGTATGTGATTTACAGTATATTACAAAGTCCAATAATTGCTGTTGTTAAATCTTTTTTTCTTTTTTTTTTTGCTAAAAAGTAGGTTTGTTGTGAACACAGTGTGCAGAGATGTCTGTTACAGATTAGTGTGACCTCTATTTAATATTTTTGTCACACAGATCATGATAATAAAGATACAACAGAAAAAAATCTAAGATTCAAACAGTTGGTTACAAATAATCACTTTTTACTTTAATTCTCATTATATCTGGTTAATTTGGCATCCTGTATCCTAGCCACAAAATCTGGATGCATTCTTGAATTAATGCTGGATACATGCTGAAGCTGTCAATGAGATGAGTGAGGGACCCACAGAGCCTGCAGGCTGAACCATCCTAAACAGTTCTAATAGCATTAAACAGACTTTTGAGGGATAATGGTGGCAAGAAGAAATACAGCCATTCAAAGAATTGGATTTAGAATCAGGTACGTTGCCTCAAAAGGCATGACAGCGGTGCTGTATTTTCAGAGTGTCAGGTCCTATTATGGCCTTTATCTTCATTCAGAGCTGCAGTGCAAGGCGAAGCAGGCTTTGTATGACAGAATCCTTTCACATGTGGCCCTTTAATACTGTGAGTTCATTCACAACCAGTATAAGTTTCTTCTCTTAAGGTTTGATAAGATATTTGAGAATCAATCAGAATCCCGCAAAAAGAAGATAAATGTCGGTGTGTGTGTGTGTGTGTGTGTGTGTGTGTGAGTCTATTACCCCTGCTTTGCCCCTTTTTGCTCCTCTAGTCTCAACCCATGCAGGACTCAGGCTTTTATCCAAATCATTTTGATCCTCGTCCTTCCCTCCTCATCCTCCCCTCCCTCTTCCTCAAATTCTTCACCTCCTCACCCCTCCATCATTACTTGCATTACTTGTGTAAGGGCCCCCAGCACCCCTGTCCTGTTGTACCTCCTGTCCCACCCCCAGGTCTTTCCTCCATCGTCTCTTTTTCTTGCACACTGATCTTATTGCTGCAATCTTCTTTCATTGCCACCCTTTCCCTCCCGACTTCCACCCCCACCACAGCCACTGCCACCACCCTCTTCTTTTGCTTGCTTCCAATTCTTTTTCTGACAGCCCTGGGAAAACATGTTGACTTAGTCAGCCCCACACGCACACAATGATCTCCAGCCTGTTGTCCAGGCAACAGCGGACACAGCCTTAACAATTCCATCTTTTCAACAGAATGAAAGAATCAAGACTGAAGGAGAGTGAATTGAGAGTGAGAATGACTTCTTTTCTCATTTAGGTAATGTTCATCTAATGCAAAAGGGGGGGGCGGGGGGGGGGGGAGTTGAAGCACAGGACACAGCAACTGCAAGAGGTCTAGCCAGAGGACAGGACATTTAACATGAACTGATGCTGGGTAGCTTACTCTGCAGTTCTGCCAAAATTTTACCTGTACTGAGAAAAAAAGTCTACTCATATCCATGGGTCAGATTTAAAGTCTTTTACAGAAGGTACCAGGACCTCATATGCTTCACAGATATGCGTTTATTCATAACATATGTTTGAATGGACTGCTGACAACGTACCATTCTTCAATTTGCAACTTTGTTTTATGTATTTGATAGTGTGCATTTCTATGAGTAGAGCTGGTGCAGCTTGGACAATAATGAACCTTTTCTATGTTTTTAATCGTCTTTCCTGTCCTGGTCTTCTCATTGTGTCCCACCTTCTAAAGTTCATTCAAGCTCCCCTTCCAGTGACCGCCTTTGTAATCATCTTGCTTTTCCTCTTTTTACTGCCCACTTCCCCTGTCTTTATTCAGCCCCTTCTTGGCTTCATAAATAACTTGCATTGGACCTGAAGCCTTACACTGAAATGTCTGTAGACAACAGGGATTTTGTGGCTATGGCATACTGAGCATTTTGCCTGAAGTACAGTATGTTTGTGTGAGGGAGTGAAATGTGGTCACCATGAACCCCAAAGTTATTTCAGTCACTGAAACACATAAACCTCTTTCTCATTATTCTTGATCCTATGTTCTCCTGATTTCCCCTCTATTTTCTACTTCCTGGGGCCTCTCTCTCTTCTCAGTCTGCTTTTCAGGATCTACTCAAACTTTCTGACATTCAATTGAACTGCACAATTCAGAGGCCCATTTCACATAGAGGCACTATTCAGCTGTGGGAGCGTGACAGTCATTTTGCACAGGGGCCACGTGTTTACATAAAGTAAGTCATAAGAACTCAGCTGCAACACTCCTATCCTACAAAACATGTTATTCTCAAAGTCATGGTCTGAGGTACTGTTTGGTAATAGAACTTATATAAATTTTCATTACAGCTACACCAGCCAGGTTCATGGCTTTAGCTTACTTTAAAGTATCTTTTAAGTTAATTGTGTCAAATAGAACTTTCTGCCATTTAAATAGTAAACAATGACACACACAGTCCCATGCAGAAGAGATTACAGTATTCAAAATGAATATTTGCTGTTACTGAGTCATTACCATCACACTGTGCTACACTGTAACTCTCGCTCAGCAGTTTCAAACAAAGTGCCTACGTCATACTTCTGTGTGCTGACACTGCGTTTTTTGAATAAAGCTGCACAGTTGACTTGTTGTTTAACGATAAAAGAAAATGAAAAATTGAAATCTTTCAATTATTCACAGCAAACAGCTTCTAATAATCAACATCACAGAGCATAGACACAGACTCTTTGTTGATTTCCACATGCTGTGGACACAGTCATGTGACATGATGTCAGAGGATGCTGATGTTACGCCCCGCTGCAGCACAAAGCAGGTTATTATAGGACAAAGCGTGTCTGTCATCCCTTCAGAGGAGACTGTTCTCATTCCCCATCAGTCCCTGCTCAGGGAATGGATATTTGGTCCTATTACTAACATCGGATGATCAGAGCTGCTGACCAGTGTTTTTGGAAACTCACATGCGGTCTAATATTTCTACATGTATTCTCAATATCATAATACAGGATCAATAACAGCCTTGCAGTGTCTGAAAGAAAACATCCCTGTGTGTATCATATGCCTTTGTTTTTCTGAAAAATCAACTCAAATTCCTGTGAGCTTCAGAAGGTACAAGATGTACTGTACAGAAGCAGTCCTATTCAGAAATTCAGACTTGCTTCAAATAAGACAGTAAAGCTGGCATTGTTTTGGTTGTGCTGTATCGAGATCAAGCTATCATTACTACACAGGTCAGGCATGTGATTGCCTTGCGAACAGAACTGTAAGTTAAAACCTGTCTCTCTCTGTGGTGCCTCTGAGGTCATCCTAACCCCATCCAGCAATGGGCCTAAAAACAACAAACATCATCCAGTGAATAAACAGCTGCCTCGCTTTGCCACTCACCAGAGACACATGTTGGTCAGTGAGACCACAAAACAACAAACACCAGCAACTTTTTACCAAGAAAGCAAGACCATGTCTTATAATTTCAGTCAGTGGCTGAAGGCCGATGTTAGGGGCTTTCCTGCTGTGGCAACTGAAAGTTGTGGAGCCGCAATGAGCAGACACAGGCCTGCACATATGTGTTGTGCAACAGGCTGGAACTAAGTTTTTGTTGAGTGTGCCTATTTTAGATACCTGTGGTGTATTTGAATTACAGTAGAAATAGCCAATGACATCATTATGGTAATAACATTACAATCTTGGGGAAGTAAGCCTGCAGTGTTTACAGCACTATAACTATCATTTGTTAAGATCTTGCATGTATTAAATCATTTTGTATTATGAGATGTATTTTCATTACTCATTTGGGAGTGAGATGATTCAGTCGTTTTGGGTGTGGACTAAAATGTGATGGGGTCTGTACCTGTGATGAGACTGGAGACCAGCAGGGGAAGCACCAGCATCTGAAGCATTCTCATCAGCAGCTCTCCAGGGAAAGAGAAGAACTTCACTTCACGTGCAGACATGTTGTACGGCCGCAGAGCGAAACCCAGGATAATACCTGCAGCAACAATCAAGGTTAAAACATTTTAGGTTTCTATGTCAACATGGAGTTTCAGATTTGACACCCTCACTTGAGAATACTACAATACTGTGTCATTTGCCTTTTGAAACATGTGTTATAAGTCCTTGTCTGTTCTCTCAATATGCTGCTAATGCTGGCTGCTGACTTCAGCACCCTGAAGTGAAGAATATCCTGAATTTAACAATCAATGTGTTTGTCATGGCATGGTGTAATCCTAGCTGGGCTGCAGATGTGCAGGCAGTGGGTGGGCCTGGCTCACTTCCTACTGAGCAAGATTCAGAGGTTAATGGCAACAGGTTAAAGGTCAGCTGGAGGGTCAGATGAAGGCCAGGCTGCTAAGTTCATTTGAGTCCCCTCTGTTCTCTCTTCCGGTGAGTTTTATTTCTTTTCTTTTCAGCCACAGGGGTGCCCGGTCACACCAGATTGATGGATGCAGTGATTCAATAGAAGAGGGGGTAATGTGGTGAAAGAAGAGAGGAGCAAACACAGCATCCTGCAACAGATTAAATTACTGAGACAGAACTTTTTGAAGTGACTTACCAATAATGACAGCAGCAACAGTGAGGATGACAAAGGCATTCTTCATGAAGAATCCCTTCACATCGTTCCTTGTGATGCTCTCCACTCTCTTCTTGGCGAGCAGTGATCGGGATTGGATGCCAGCCCTGATCTGATGGAGACCACTGCGGGCCCTCTGGGGGTTCTCCCCGTTACTCTGAGTCATAGCTGCGGCTGGTTATAAATGCGCAGAAACTTTAAACTCTACAAGAGTGTGACAAAAAGTATCATAAAGGTGCTGCTGATTCACACGATCCCTGTGACTCTTCGGTGTCACACCTCTCCTTTGGTTCACAGTCGCCTTAACAAGAAGGAAAGACGTGTTGTGAAGTTATAACTCATCCACTAAAAAATATTAATATGTGAACAATTTCACAAAATTAAATCCTACAACATAGAGTACATATAAAGGGGATTAAATGAATATATCTTATTGCAACCTGTTCCTTTAACAATGATGTAACACAGTGTAACCAAGTGTTTCTGTCAATCAAGTGCTGCAGAGGGAAGAACACATGCGCTTCGCTGGCAGCTGTGAATAACTGCAAACTTTCTCTTACGTAGCCTTAAACTCTAACTGCAACACACGTGTACAGTTTGGGTTCAAATTCTAATTCCCAGAGTCTCACATGCAGACACACACAAACACAGCTTCACATGGTTAAATGCAGTAAGTATCAAAGAGAAAGCTTATATCTGTACCTTAAGATGTGAGCTATATCTTCCTTAATTGTATTGTTTCCGTTTTTTCTGGAGAAACTTTGGCTTAAAGCTTGATCAGCGTTGAGAGGGACAGAGAAGCTCTTTGGCTTTGAGCTAGCTGGTGTGAACGAGCAGCTCTAAAGAGAAAGAGGAGAGGGGAGGAGAAAGGATTGGAGGGAGCAGCGACAGGGATGAGGGAATGAAAGAGCCAGTCAGAGAATGGAGGCGGTGCTATAGTAGAAGAAAAACTTGCATTAGTCACTCATATAGTGTGGGCTTGTAGGGAGGTGACTAAAAAAAAGTGAAATAAGGTAGAGGAGGGGGTGCTTTGTAGACAGAGGAGAGCTGGAGGAATAATGAGCTTTCCAAGTAGGAAAAAGAGAAAGGACCTTCTTGTTTTCTTGTGTCCCTCTCAGCCTTCTTTTCAAATGGTTTGTCACGCTTGATAAGTTCAGCCTGATTGGAGATTCCTGCAGAGAATGAATCAACAGAGAATTAAAAGTCCCCCATCCATCAAAAATATGTAAGCAGATTATCCATTCATACTTTTGTTGTAGGCACATTTGCCACCGACGCATTCATGTGTCTGCCTTTTGTCCTTTCTTGCTACATTTTAGCACATTGCACATTTGCATAATGCAAAATCTACTTGGTCAACTTTTTCTCAGAAATAACTGTGAGTCTTTAGTTTGTCAAGCTAAACGGAGAAGATAAATATTTGCCAAGTGCCAGCAGTGCAACTGCTGCTCAGCTACTGGCATGAAATAAACAATGTGTGCAAACAGAGACACACGTTTTCTTTTTAAAGGTCGCTGGCTGCACAGCGTGCCATAAAACATAATGACGACTTAAGCTTTGTCACAGTGGTTAGAAAGCAATGACCTGAAATTTCTTTTGGCAGCCAAATTCAGGAATTCACAGTTTGGTATGTGTGAACAGATTTACACTGAGGGGGTGTGAATGTGTGTGAATGAGAAAAAAATGCATCCTTCCTGAGTCATGATAAGGGAAACCATGTATGGCAGAGATGCTGGGAAATGAATCAGATGTCAGTCCACTCTCACATACTGCACCTCACACATCATGACCCTGCTCTGACAGTAAGAGTAGCTAAACTTGTATGAATGTAAGGAACTTGCTGCATAATTTCATAATCAAGCAGCTGCTTTTTATAACAGATTGTTTGTTCCTCTTGTTTTATATTGGTCAGTTACAGTAAAGCATTCAAAATAATCGTGCATAAAAAGAAGCGTTTCTTTTGTTTTCTTTTACAGTATTTTGAGCATTTCTGTGTATTTTCTTCTGCTTTGTTCTCCTGAGGAAAGATCAAATCATCCAACAACTCAGGGAGCCAGGGACTCAGGACTGAACAGTCACTGCTTCAATCCCTGAACTATAGCAAGACGAAACATGCTGGGGGGAAGTAAAGCCTGATAGCTG
>JAVQJX010138308.1:0-14462 GCA_036025115.1 Ambassis agassizii
TAAACAATTTGTCATTATCGTCCAAAAACACACATGCAATACATTTGAAATTGCTTTACAAGTGGTTTTCCTATGATAGACCTCAAGTTTGACTGGTCCTCCTCCCTTACACTGTTCCATTATGCTGCTGTCTCCAGAGCAGGAGCATAGTTCTATTTGGAGCCCAGCAAAGCTCTCAGCTAATGCCCCCAGGGATGCAGCATCATATCTAGCCAGGAGCAATGCAGAGACGTCTAGTGGTGGAGGCTTTGTGGCTTGCCTTTTACCAGCACATCTGGCTCTAGAAGATTAGTGTGCTACTGGACCCCAGGAAAATACACATCACGTGCACTTAAAGGAACACAAAAACAACAAGCCTCAGAAATGCTTTCCGGAGCAGTTTGTTGGGGGAAAGAAATAAAGCCCTGGCATAAACAGATTTGACTGTGTCAGAAAATGAATACAAATATAAATGTAAATATGCAGAAATTAGATTTTTCAGAGAACAGGGAGTTAATCAAGTGGAAGTTGCTTTTTTAAAACATGCCATCCGTCGCCCTGGGTTCCCCTGTTGTCTTGCATGTCCTCTAATGTCTCTCAGCACTTTAGCCTTTTAATGTTTATCTTTGAAAAATGCTTGCCTGACCAGCACATCCATTTTTCCTTTCCTGCTTAATGACAATTGTGTATTTATCTGTCCCTGGTTTGCTGCGGCGTTAGTAAATAATACACTCTAGAATGATGAACAATCCATCGTTGGACATGTTACTGCAGCCTCATAATGAACTGAAGTCATTTGTGTGGCAGTAATTACACACTCCTCTGATTAAAGATGGCTGTGCCGGATAGTATTTGGGTAATTATTCCCTTTTGCTCTATGTGATAAGCTCATAATGTCCAGTCAGGGGGGTTGAGGGGATGGGGAGGAAGTTAATGACATGCTAAGGCTGGTTGGAGTGAATATCCAGTCGCTTTTCTTCAATCACTCACTCCCTTGGCCTCGGTCGCCCCTTCAGCCCAAGCCACTATCTTTATGTGTAGTGTCCCAGCATGTCGGCACTACCCAGGCTAAAGTAATTGCTACTAACATGGCCTGGTTGCACCCAGCCATCGTTGTATGAATGCAAATGACAGTTAGCTCTTTAGCTCTTTAAGGTTAGCACAAACACGTGACAGCCCCTCCAACAAAGCTAATTAAAGTGAGCTATGTTTTTTTTCTTCTTCCTCTAATTCTGTGCTCCATGGTTGACCTAATCCCTCTCCTTATCCCTGCTTGCTGTTTGTAATTAACACTTGCCTCCCTCATCTCTCTATTTAGCCACTCTGTTGTCAGTTGCCTGCTGTCCCCTCAGCAGACGGGCCTGTCTCACCTCCAGCAACTCATACCTTGAGTTTTCCCTCCAGCGTGGCATCCTGTCATCTCGCCAGAGGTTATGTTTTCCTCAGCCCAGCCACACCTCACCTCCAACTACCTTCATCCATCACACACATGGACAAACATCCATTCGTGACCCCCAAGCACACACAGAAGCACAGGGGAACCTGGAGCTAGTGATGTTATTGAACAGTCAGCTTCATTTCAATTTTTTTTCTGGCATTAAGATGTCCCAAGGTTGAGTTGAGCTGGTGTGTTACCTGCCATTACTGCTTCACCCTCTCAGCTCTGAGTGCGTCAGGTATCAGCTCACCCCCTTGTAGAGGTCACTGTGTTATGGTTGTGTTGAGCGCATGTTTGTCATCTCTTTGTTTGTATATGGGGGGTTGAACTAAGGGTTAGCATGTTGACAATGAAGAATCTTGGTCAGCCAGGCAAGAAATGAGAGAAAGAAGTAGTTCACACAAACCAGCCAGCAAAAAGCATGTCACAACCTCAGACCTAAAGCTGTGCAGCAGACAACCTTCAAGGCAAGTGAGGCAGAAGCATTAGAAATAGAAATGATGCTGTTCAGATATAGCAGAGAGATTGCTCGTTATGTTAGACAGAAATGTAGTGTGTGGTTACAATGTATCTGCCTTCCTCCCTTCCTCGCCAAGAGAGGATGCAAAAAGAAGTCTGATTGGTAGATGATTTATTGCCTCAGATCTTTTCCTCAAAGAATTCATAGTCTAGCATCCACCTCTCTATCGCTCATCCAAATATTGTCACTAACTGTTTAAAAAAAAAAAGACAAAGCAGCAGCCAAAATGCCAAACACAGTGCTTTGCTTTTGGACTTGTGGGCCTCTACCAAAGCCACATAAGCATAGGTTCAATGTGGTTTCATATAGTTGCCCTTTAAGAGTTGGAACAGTGACAGTAGTCCACCGTTTAAACTCAAATAACAAACAACAAAGAGGGTGGAAAAAAAGCCAGAGTAAAGACCAAGACAGAGGCAGAATCCTGCCAACAGACCAGAACCCAGTGCCCACAGAGGGGTGCTGTGGGGCGCCATCTCAGACAGAGAGAGGCGCAGGGAAAAAGCAGAAGAAAGCAAAGCAAATGGGCAGTGAGAGGTGGCCCCGGTTTATCGGCTGTGGCAGGCTTGGCGCAGCCTCCCAACGCTCTGGGGGAGCCCAGTGCTACCGTTTTAATGAATGTAAACGAGGACGGAGGGGACTTCCGTTAATGCTTAGCAGCTCTTCGGAAGATGCCAGGAACAGGGGCTCCACGAGGCATGGCGGACCTGGCAGCGGCTGTGGCACATGCCCAGGAGAGAGGCGCCAGGAGCTGTTTGTTTGACAAGGCCCAGAGATGGAGCTCATGCTAAGAACAGAGGGGCTTTGTAGTCGGGGCCAGATATGCTGGAGCACAGGCGGGCACCCTTCTCACACATATGGAGACAAACACAAATGCACATTTGTTACATTTGATAGACTTACAAGCTCACAGTACAGATAACACACACTCTCCTTCTTATACAGGAGTTGCATGAACTCCCTGATCTACATGTATGCAGTGATATCACATGCTTACACAACACACTGAGTCACATCCAAGTCATTCCCCATACACAGATACACACACACTCTAGGCTTCGGTCATTTTCCTGTCATGATTTAAACAGTTGTTTCAAGGCCTCTTCCAGCCAGCCGTTCACCACCCCTTCCCCCGCGATTTCGTTCTCGATCCTCTCTCTCTCTCATCTTGCTGAGAACGAAAGTGACATTTTTGAGCCCGCATCCCTCAAGTCGCACTCTAGCGCGCTCCGGCTTGACAGCGGCACATTCAAGGCGGTGTCAGGCTGATATTATACTGTCTGTGAAGATCCGTAACGAGGCAAGGGATACAGACGCGCCGAAGAACAAGCACACCCCGGAGCTGTGAGAGTCAACCTTCGCCTTTGAAGAGTGATGAGAAGTAGTGGGAAGAATCAAGTGGATGAAATGAAAAGGAGTGTTTGTTTTTCTGTCACATTTTATGGAGTCTGTTTAATCTGATATTTCAAGATTGCAGGTTCAACACAAAGTGTGCGCCGTCTTTTAATTTTCTACAAGCACAATTTCCCTTTTAGCGCTAACACTTTGATTAAATCAAAAGATGGGGGTGTGATTTTTTGATATAGTGTCACACTAACTGCTGCTGAGTACTTAATGTGAGCTTGTTACACATGCAGTCTTCAAGAGAAACAGCTATGATAACTATGTAAATGAGCCAGAGGATGACATCACAGTCAGCAAAAGGTCAAAACACTCCACTGAGATTATTTTGACAGCTGACACTGAGACGACCCACTGACGGCAGGAGCACTGTTTCGTCAGTGTGGTGGCTGCGTGTTGTAGACTGTCATTCACAGCAGAGCTCTGTTGCTCATGTCAAAGATTGACTCAAACTGCTCCCCTGACCTCAATCTGATTATCATCTAAAGGTGATGCAGATAGTGATACATTATGTAAACATTTTTACATGGTAAACTGGGATGGAACTAGGAGTAAAATAGGACATCTTTCTCTTATGTCAGGGTAGGACTATCATCCTCAGTGTCTGTATGTAATTCTTCCTTATCTGGCAGTGAATGTGCTGTTGAGTCATTCCCTTCTGCTCTCACTCAAATCATGTGCTACATACTGAAGGCAAACCTTAATGGAAGAATCTTACCCAATCCTCTGCCCATGACGGGCACTCTCCCAGGCCAAACTGCAACTGCTACTGACATAACTCGTGACACAGCCTTAGAGCGAGCCAAATGTAGCCACAGACAGTGTGATAGGAGCAGAGGGAAAATGAGAGAGACAGAGGTGGGGCCTGTGGATGCCATGTCCTAAGCCTTCTAAAAACAAAAATCAGTGGCGTATTTCTGCCGCCATGGAAACGTACCTTGTGACAGTGCGTACACCCTGCATAAGCCGCCCCATCCATGACCTACGGCATTCCGTGTCAAGCCTGGAGCAGCAGGGGGAACAAGCTAGATTAGACGACCTCAGAGAGAGACAGGAACATGAGAGAGATTACATACCCTGAGATGAAGCTAGAGTTACAGTCAGCTGGATATGGGCTACAGGGTTTGTGACGATGGCGACCCTGGGAAAGTGAGCAATGCTCGACTACTTTTAAAGATAAAGTCTAATGTTTGAGAGGGGGGGTGAGCACTTCAGTCTAAAGTATCCATGGATGAATCAGTCAGCTGGTGTAAAGGACATGTTAATGTTCAACAGTAAAATCTGTGGAGTGTTAAAATGGTTACCAGGACCATTACTTCAAGGAAATCAATTATGATGGCATGCACAAACAGCAGTGGCAAGATATTCCATAGCATTCTGTTGTAAGCCACTAAAAACTCACAGTTATTTAATGTGTCTGCTGGCCAAATAATAGCTTACCTGGAGATTTCTGAGAACACAGAATCCATTTTTTCCAAGCATTTTGTTTTGTGGCCGCTTGTGGTTCAGACAAATCTGCACATATGGGCAGGTTTGAAACAGTCTATGTTGACGACAAGCACCCTTCCAACGATTGTCAATGCCTTGTTGTGTTTCCTTTTCTGTGATTGTTTGAAGTTAGCTTTTAAAAGATGGTGACTGACATATGGTTCATTCAATCATCTGCCAAGTATTCTTTTGATAGCACCTGTCCCTTCTTGTTTCATGGGACTACCTACCACATGGTTCTGTCTTTGCTAAGATAATAGATGGAATCATAAGAATGTAGACAGATGGAAGTTTGAAACTTCACTGTGGAATAGCACAACATCTGGATTTTGTCTTCAGTGGGAAATGGTGTAATTGGCATTCATTCACCCCTATCCAGCATAATATGAAGTCACATGTCATCTCAGCTACAAATTCCATCTGTTTCTGTTAACGCAGTGCTCAAGCATTGCTGAGTTTGCAGTTTATCAGCGGAGTCATTCATTGTTGGACCAGGTTTGCTTGCGCAGAAAGCACTTGCATATACACACTAATTTTGGTTTAAAAGTTTTTTTTTTCTGCGTTTGTATTTGACCCTCAGATGGTTGAACCCACACCCCTTGCCCACTCTTGAAACAGGCTGTTCAGGCATCCTGTTCCATAGAGTGGATGGAGTTTCAGTCCCATGACTGAGCTACCAGAGTGGAATTGGAATGCCAGCTAACACTGTTTGAGTCTCTCCGCTGCCACCCTTTTCTGACTCGCACATTTGCCTTTGTGGGGGGTATCGGTTCCTTCTTTGCCCTACATGTAACACTGAGGAATGGACACACTGACATACACACACACACAGTCACACGTCACCCCTGTCTGCTTTCTAATGATATGCCTTACACTGCTCCTGCAAAGCGAGACCATGAATGGGCTGGAAAAGTGGGGCCTCACAGAAGTGTGAGCGCACCATGACATATTCAGGAGGAGGAAACTTGAATGGGGCAGTTGCTTAGGCAGTCTAATTAGTTAAGAAAATCAGTAGAGGTTCCTGAAACTTTTTCCAACTAAACAGACTGGATTTTAATAATTCAGCATAACCCCACTAAACCTTCTGTGTGTTTCAGACAGTGCTGTAATTGATTGCATCTTTCAAATGCTCATAAGTTATTGTCAAACCATTGCTCAATGGGAAAGAAAGCCAACACGCTCAATCAGTATGTCCCTGGGATCGACATTGAGATGTGTTGCACTCCATTGTTTTTGACAGAGCGTTCCCAAATAGCTGTGCGAGTCAACAGGGTTGGAGCTGGAGGAGTTTCAGTGCTAGCATTGGGGATCTGCCCTTGCCCTTGGTGGACGTGTGTTTAAGACAGGCGGGCAGCTGTTGGCGCCGGCTGGAGGAGCTGCTTTAGAGGCAGGGGTCCATCCCGTAAATGGAGCCGTGCGGTTCTGATGGATCAGCACATCAGTTCCCCTCCTGCAGGGTCAAACAAATGGAGGGTAGCTCAGAGCCTGTATCACTCACGATGAAGGGAGCAGGGGAGTCATTTTTTTCCCCTTTTATTTTTAGGAGACAGAAGTCAGATGATCTTAAAGACACATTTTCCTCAAGAGTCAGATTTTGGTTAAGAGGACATTTGAATTACTACACATAGGAATTGCTTATCAGATCATAGCTACATTTTTAAGCATAGCATTTCTTATTTGTTCTTCATTATAATGGTAAATCAATTGCACCAGTGAACTTTGTATCCTTGAACACTGTACAGTATGAGTTGTAAAGTGGTAAAGCAACCCATGATTTTCTGCTAGGTTCTTAAATATTAATTTACTGTGGTTAAAAATTCACCTATGCTTGAAGTTTGGAAAATTCATTGAAACACTGAAAGCTGTGGAAGAACACTATGCACAAGCCCACGTTTGCATACTGCGGCCTATCAGAACAGCAGTATTATGACAGCTTTGTAGACACACATAAAGAGTCACATTTAACACCACACACTTTTTTTTATTGAAAAAAGCTGCCTCTGTTATCAAAACTCCTAAGAATAGTGTTTCATGTTCGTAGACACATGGATATATCGTAGGACCAGCAGCTCTGTGTACAATGTTCAGCCTTCCTGTCAGTACAAAGTGACTCCCATTCTTTTGCTTAACCTTTTACAGAAATATTTATGTAAAGGGTAAAATAGGACAAAAATAATCCAAATGTGGCACAATTGATCACAAGTAAGGCTGTAACTCTGTGTGATTTTAATATTGTGGCGTAGCCAATGGTGCTCTCCCTGTGATGGAGAGAAGACACCCTATGCCCATCCCCCACTCCGCTGCTTCATTTATCCCTCCATTTCTCCTGGCATGTATTCTAACCAGCCAGTAATTCATATTGCATCATAGGGTCCCTGTCTATATCAATCAAGAGCATCATCTATGAAACATATCTTTTTGATAAAGCTGCCTCTTCATCAAGGTCTTTTGACTCTCCGTTACTAACCATATTGATTCGTACTCAGATTATTTTCGGCCACATGGGCATTTCTATTTTTTTCTCTCCTTTTTATTTTTTTGAAAGCATGACAGAAATGGATCTATGGTAATCATATTCCATCTGTGACACTGCACAGTCCATTACTATACACTATCCTTGCTTAAGCCAGAGGATTCCTCTCTCTCGCTCATTCCTCTCTCCCTCCCTCCCTCCCGTAGTACCTTAATTGTGCTGTTAGAGAAGCAGAATCTAATTCCGAAAAAAGCATCTACGCGCATACCCTCCCTGCTATCTCTCTTTCCATTCTCCAGCCTCCCAGCTCACTCACACACACACACGTATGTGTGCGCACAAAAACTTTGGTCGACGGCAACTCCTAGAAAGCAAACAGGCCTTTGGCTGGAGGAGCCAGATAGGAGCTGGTTGGCTCCCACCAATCCTTTATCTGAGCCAGCGCTGCACATCAATAACACAAACACCACCATCCTCCCCCACCACCACCACTGCTCCTCCTCCCTTCCCTCTTCTGTCACCAAACACCCCTATCCTCCTTCTCTTCCTCCTTCCCCTCCAGCTTGTACTCCTCCACTTTTAATCTTTCAAAACAAAACGCTAAAGCCCCCTAAGAGAAACTGCATCAAGCTGAGAGAGTGATAAAGCAGTTATTTCTGTGGGTTGGGCTCGTGGAATAATTTCCACTGTTCAGCATGCTTTTTTGGATACCTCACTGAGCTTTTTTGGCTAATAACCTGTTGATCTCTGCCTCTACTTTGTGCTCTTCTATCAGCTTAGACTCCATCACACAGAACATAAACAACAATTTTTAAATGGCATTATGCTTTTGTTGTGCAGTGTGATTCTCACTTTGATTGTAGTTGTCCAGTGTTGCCATTTATAATGATGAAAAGAGCAGTTTTTTTTTACTTCAAAATGAAACGGTGATAACAGTATGTATTCACTCTGAAATCATCTGCATACAGCGCTAATTGCATCCAGGCTGTATGATCTCTGTGTCCAGTGAAACCCCTGTTACATGCTGGGAACAATACAACAGTTTTCATGTACATAAACACACACACATGAATTACTCTGTTCTCTTAGTTTTGCCTAACATAATAAGTTTCCCTATCTGTACTTTGACTTCCTGAAAATGTGCATGTTCATGTAGCTTTTGGGGTTTTGCCTTAGGGTGAGATAAAGAATACAAGATTTCCTTCAGACTCGTGGCCTAAAAAAACTCCTGTCCTGTGCAGAAATACTCCCAGAAAGCCTCTGAGCATAAACATGGAATTCCCTGCAAAATCTGTGCACTTTATACAAGGTCTTGAAACAGGGAAAGTTGCCACTTGAGGGCACAAAGTCTCGCTTTAACTCTACAGAATCAATAGTGCAGGCAAAATGGCACACTAATCAACATTCCATTATTGCTATTTGCATATTTGATCCAGGATTTGTTCAATGGATTATACATATTACCTGCATGATGTTTAATTGCCTTTTTAATAGACTCTGTGATTAAACAAGGAAGTTGGCTTAGGCTGATGGGAGACACAAAATGGAGAGTGCAGAAAAATCCTATTAGAATGAGTTTCTTGTATCGTGTGGAAGACAGAATAAAGCAGAGATCCGTGTTGTGATAGAGGCAGCAGTGGCTCTTCAAAATTCATTCATTTGCCTGGTATTTGTTTAAGGAGATTGAAGAGGAGGTTGCTTGTTCCTGTCACCACAGAGTTTTATATCTTATCATGTTTTGACAGATGAGGGGCGTGTGGCACTAGGATGCACACATGTGGAGTCTTGTTGCTTCGGTGGGCGGATGAATGAAAGTTTGGCTTCATTGCGAGCTCCTTCTCAAATAAACATTTCTACTAAAAATACACACATATCACAACAATTGAATGCATAGAAATGATCACAGGAAAGCTTGTTGTCGTGCACATATTTCTTAGTGGCAGTCTTAGTCAGCGCCACCTACCTGGTATATTGTTTTCTGTTTAGAACCATTAATTACAGAGAATAAATACGAAGGAGAGTGGAACTGCTACCATTCAAGCATTAACACAGAGGGCCTCCACAGAAGGCTGATTGCTGACAATGGACTCTCTTAAAACACTAACAATGAACTCTCTGATCTCTCTGAGAAGTATTAGTGCCAAGCTGTAACCTGAGGTAACCCAGGCGAAGCACTGCAGAATTTCTAAGCAGACTGAGTGTCCTATATGTCTGGAACGTGCGATCATATGTCTATGGTATGCATTCTGCAGTGCCAGCCAGTTGATTTGGAAGTATAGTTTTTGCAGGTGCCAGGTTAGACTCCCCTTTGCCTATAGAACTTCTTTAATTCTTGGTGGCATGGATGGCCAGAGTGTTTGGAGTGTTGGAAATAGCATTGCTGCATATTTGTTGGCTGCACATCCATGAAATCTATTCCAAACCTATTCAAAGATAACATGCACACATAGACATGTTAGATTCAACAGCACATTCAACCACATGGTTGCACCTTGTGTTCTATTAGGTGACATTTCCTAACAAGGAAAATGAAAAAAATGTGAGGTCACCCTATCCTACAGTTAACGGCCAGTCACTTGCTCTCATTAATAAGGAAATTAATGTTGCATTCCATTTCAATTAACCTTCCTCGTCAACAGTAACCAAGACTGGGAGGGAAGCCCAGGCATCCGCCGAGGTCAATGTAATTGAATCAGAGGTACACCATCACAAGGCCAAGGAGTTGTTGCTATGGCATTGGGGGGCAAATGTTATCCTGCCATTAGGGTAGAGGTTGACACGGCTGTGTGCCTGGTTGTGTTGTTGTATCTCAGAGATGTGACAGTCATCATCAACGAGATCAGCCTTCGTGTCTATCAGGTGGCAAATTAGACAATTCTCAGACTTGACGGTTGGTTGAAAGGAATTTGCATAATGTCTGAAGCTAGTATGTTTGCATGGAATGTTCAGCATTAAGAGTGACAGACTGAACTTCAGGCTGAATATGCATGTTTTCTTATTATTCTGTAAATCACATCAAAATGGGGAATTATATACAATTGACTTACATTCGTTTGAAGAAATGGAAGCACTGTAGAAATGACTCCCCTAACCCTGATCAGGTGAAGCATGATGAGTAAGTGCATGGATGACCCCTAGTATTGAATTTTAAACCAAATTGTTGCATGTTTTAGGTGCTAAACCCTGACTAGACCTTGACCCAAGTACACCATAACAATGAACTTTCCATAATCTTATCTGTACATCACTGCTAAGCTCAGAAGATTTTTAAAATGTTGGCAGTAGATGTGATGTACCCCACCACCCACTCTGAACTCCTTCTGATTACATGTGAGCATGGCAAGGATGTCACACTCACACAGTGAATGTAATCCAATTAGCAATTACAAGTCCTCCAAAATATATTTGGCAAAGCAAACTAGTTGAATTTAAACATATTTTGTCAGATATTGGACTCTAATGCAACAATATTCTGATAAGGGAAATATAAATACAGTGAAAATTTAATACTAAATATTTATATATTTATACAGTTTTTAATTCATAGCTGACATTTCCTTGGACAAGATTTTTGTTTCTTATTTCATGGTTTGGGTGAGTATTAAAATATTGGTAGTCCTGGTAAATCTCAGAACCTCCATGCTTTCAAAAGAGGAACAAGTTGCGAGACAAACAAAACTGTCAGGAATCTTCATCATATCCTTTATCACTTGCCACATGACACCTACTGGGTTGCTTTTTGTGTCAAGACGCAGACAGTGACAAAACTACTTCTAACATTTGCTTTTGTAGAGGTGGTTTGGCACAAAATATTTTTAAGTCTCTTTCTGGCATTGGAAGATTCTCTACCTTTTTTCCACCTCTGTGTGTTTGTCTCTCTCCTCTGGTGTGTGTCTCTGATGATGGTTGTCTGCTCCTCAATTGCGCTGCTGAGCATTGGCCAACAGTAAAACACACCTGGGTGTGTCCAGCCATCTGATGAATGACCCTACGGCTGGCGGTTGGATCGATACGAAGAGTGTGTGTTTGTGTGTGCATGCGCCTGAACATGTTGGGGGTGTGAGATGAGCAGCGCATTCTGCTGAGCTGGAAATCCCATTAAACCCTTACTACCACACACGCACATATACTCTTCCTTTAACACACTACATCCTCTGCTAACACACATTAGTAAACACACCCACTAGCTATCTATGTCTTTACTGACACACACCAACCCACACAGAACACATTTCAAAACTGTGTACCTACACACACAGCACAGGCTCTACCTTTGTTGAAAGAGGCTGGCTATAACTCACTGTTCTCCTGTACTGTACCAACTAGAGCGATGCAGAGCTGCCGCTCTCCTCTCACTCCCTTAACACATCCAGGCAGAACCCTCAGATCTTCTGCTTTTTGTCAGGAAAATGTCAAAACGCCCGTAACGGCGGTACTCAAGCAGCACAATATGTTTGTTTGTATGTGTTGTGGCATAGTGATATGGATACTATGACTCATGTCTCTGCAGGCGCCCAGCAGGTCTTCTTGGCAATATGCAGCTTTATGTGTGTATTTGTAAGTCTGTGTGTGTTGTGTAAGCAACCACCTTGCTGCCCTTCTGCCTGTGCTGAGAGTGTGTGAGCATTGGCATTCGAAAATAATCCCTTTCTATCTGTCTTCATGTGCTTATCCCTCCCTTCACTTGATCCCTCCTTTCCATCCTTGTCTCTCTTTCTGCCTAACACCTTCAATCCACCTGTTTCCTTCCATCCTGCTTTTTGTGTACCGCTCTCTTTTGTTGATCTTGCCTCATCTGTCATCTCTCCACTTTTTCATCCCTCTCGCCATCCAGAAGCCCCTAGCGTGACATTCTATCTCTGACACATCATGCATGTCCTGCTCCAATGATGCCAGTGCACTGACAGATCAGCCACAATGTGTGTCATCTGGCTAGAGGAGGGAGAGCAGCAGGGGTGGGGTGTGGGGAACATATAGACGGGGCTGATCACCCACACCCTCCACTGCCTACTGCTGGCCGGTTGAACCAGCATCTATGCAAATATTCAGTATAAGATTAGCATGTGTAGCTTTTCATTTTTACATAATTGCTGTGCGGCTAAGTGCAGCTCTTCATCTTTCTCTTGCTTATTGCAGCCCTGCCCTCTTGCCATCACTATTTCTACCAAGGTGCTTCAAAGTAACTCTTCACTAAAACCTACAGATCTCTAAAAATAGAGAAATGATGCATTCCTAAGCGTTATATCTCACAGACACAAAGACTGCATATTTGTATGCATAACAACAGATGTAATGTTGAAAGGTATCTAGAGGCTGCAATGTTCCTCACACTCCACAGTACTCAAAGGTGTTCGATCAAACGGCATGCTGGCAAATGTTCGTGGTACATGGAGAAATAACAGAATTGGATAAACAGACTTTTTTTTTAACAACAAATAATACGAATCCTGCTCCTGCTTCACCTTTAGCTTACTGTGATTTGTCATATGAAAATAATCTACCTGCTGATGTCAACCAAACTTTGTAAATATGGTCAATTGGTATGGTACATAGAGGGCTATAGATATGCATGCAGGCTAACATTATACATAATGCATATATGGAATGCCAGAGCTGATTTATCCCGTCATTGGCTGCAGCATAGCTGGCTGGCTCAATCTCATCTCTGACCTCATGATCTGCCGCTGGGTCACACTAGCACTTAAATGTCTGTTAGTCAAAGCAATCCTATCAGTTATGTCACGCAAGGACAAGGGGCTTAAAGACCCCCACCCACCCACCAACCTTGACAAGTGTTAGGTGGTCTCACAATAGCTAACCTGGATCTGGTTACTGCTATTACACTGCACCTGTAGAGCTTAGCATGCAGTCTCCTTCCTCACTCACCCTCATTTTTGCTCTTAGCCATCTTGTGTTGTATAACCAAAATTAGCTCGGTGGAGTTCCCAGTGTAACAGCAGAAAACCTAAAAGTGAATATTTGAAGGAAAAAGGTCAGGTTGTGCAGCGGCAGACACACACACACACACATGCGCACACACACACACACACACACACACACACACACACACACACACACACACACAAATTCACTCCCCTACATCCCATCCTCTTCAAAATTGCATGATGCATGACTTTAATTGCTTCAACCTTGTGCCAATTCAGATTTTTTTGTTCAACTACTTTCTTTCTCTGTCTGTCTCCTCTCTCACCGTCTTTTTCACATTCGCTTCCCCCGGAGCTTCGTCAGTAGTAGCCTGGACCCCTTTTGCTCTCTTTAAAATGACTGGATTTGTGCCTCTATAATGAACTCAGTCAGTGGAAGAGAATGAGCAGGATTAATCCAGCCAACGGCAATGAAGGGATTTGATGATGTCATCTGTATGAATGAACCAGTTAGAGGATTATTCCCTCTGAGGTGGAAAGCGATCCAAATAAATGAATGTGAACGCCAGGGCAAAGTGTGGAAGAGTTGATGAAGGAACACTGAATAGGAAGATATGCTTCCAAAACAGGAAGTTGGATAAGGTAAAGAAAGAAGGAAAACATAGTAGGATAGGACAAGGGAGACAAAAGTGATTTAGTGTAGGGTGAACGTGATTGATGGATGAGCCAAGGGTGACAAAAGAAAGAACGAATCAGTGGAAGAAGATATAGGTTAGTTTCAAACCTCTGTCTTTCTATCTGTCAGGACAAATGGCATGGAGAGAGGTTGGTCTGGGCAGACAGTGCTTAGTGGGAGGTGTCAGCTTTGAGCTATGGGAGTCCTGCAGGAATCTGTCCCGGAGGCCCCAGCTGTGGCAATCACTGCTCAGTGGGCCGCTAGGCCAGAGCAATCAGGCCACCAACAAGCCATCAGCTGTGCTCTCTCCCTTCTGTGTGCATCACACACCTCTCCCATCATTCAGACATGTAGTCCTGCAACATTGCAGGTGATATGCACACCTGGTAATGTATTGCTTCTCGAAATAACATCTGTAAACAATAAAAATAGATTGAAACAAAACTGCCTCATGCAGTAATTCATCTCCTAAGACAGAAGGTGGGTTCCCTGTACATTAATACCTTATTTTGATCATCATTGGAATATATAGTACATTAAAGATTAAATATGATGAAGATGGGCTGTTAGAATATGTAGACAAAGCCTACAATTATGAAAATGTT
>JAVQJX010138349.1:0-10102 GCA_036025115.1 Ambassis agassizii
TTAGTCTCTCTCTCTCCCCCCCTCTTTCTGCCTTTTTTGTTGACAGTCTAATAAGCCAGTAATTAACACCTGGAAGCAGGGAATAGTGGGATAGGGATAAGATTGCTTAGCATAGGAGCACAGATTTAGAGAAAGAAACCAGGAAGAACAAAGGGATATTGATTGAAGACGGCAAGTGCAGGTTGAGTAATATTATCAAAGGCAACCTATTGCTGCATTCTCAGTGATGAGAATGCTATCATAATTTGCAGTGGTAAGTTAGGGTGCAGTAAACAAGGCCACTGCAAGAGTAAATTAAAGCTATGTAATTTGCATGAGAGGGAAAGCAAGTGTAAATAAGCGACATTTCTGTTTTTGGTTGAGAGGCTACAAAACAAGATGGAGGTCATGAGGCAGAGAGATGCATTGAGTATAAAAAGAGGTGAGGGAGCTCAGCCAATGCCACAAGAAGTCAATGTGTGTCCATTTTGGGGAGGTTTATATAGTAAAGTACTGGAAGAGTGACCCTCAGTCAATGCAGATTTAGACTACCTTTTTTTTTTACTATGATACTTATATTATACTACACTATGGATACTTACACCAGCACCATTGTTGGTGCATCACTTCTTGCTACTCTTTCCTTCCCTTTCCTTTCCTCTTTTAGAGATAGACTGATGAGCTCAAAACAAAATATGTAAACTAGCACAAAACACAACATTAAGCAGAGCACAGGCAAGTAGGACTGTGGGAGGGGGTGGCAAACATAGAGTTAGTATCACCTTAAGGTTATACTCCAAAAATATAAAAAGGAGAGTAATATCTCACATAAATCAAGAAATCATAAAATAAACCCAGAGTGCTGCTCTGAGAAATTACTTTTCAAATATCTACAACCATATTGGTTCTTCTTTTCAGAGATATGTTCAAAATGGAGTTTGTACACTCATACTTAATTGAACAATCTTACGATCCTGTTTAGATGAGCAGAGCTTGTACAGAGGCTAAAAGCAGCACAGAGTTGATGCTACTCTGTGGAACAATTGTTCCTTGGCTAAGCTCTTACTGCGATATTGCAATAAAATGTTATAACATTTCATTCCAGGCGTATTCTTTTCCGTCAGCTTATTAAGCACAGCTAATAGTCAGCAGCCCATGGGTTTCAAAGCAATTAGCCATAAGGATGGAGTTTTTGTGGAATATTCTGTGTCTGGTTATTATGTGACATAAGAGAATAAATCCCACACTTGCCATAAAACAGATCGAACAGTCCCTCATGAATCACAGTTATGATGACGCTGTGTAAGAAATGGCCTTATTTGCTAGGGAAGTACTTCCAAAAAAATAACTTTTTTTCTTTAATATTATGGTTTCAGAGCTCTTCAGTATTGATATTGTGACATAATGCACTACTCCAGTGGAGTCAAAGAGGATTAATGTGCTTTCAAGCCAAAGTGTAACCCACACTGGCATTGTCCATAGATCCGCAGAAGGGCAAATGAGCTATTTGTTCTTAGGTGTGAACCAGAGCACATTTGCTACTTTAACGTTTGTGCAGGTTTTGTTCTGCTGTAGTTTTGTTCAAAGATAAATAATGTTTTAAAAGGTAAAACTACCATTTCAGACTGTAATTGCACAAAGCCATTGCCATATACTGTATACTTTATACATCAAAAGAAAGGAGCGAAAAAGTAGAATTTTAGAACTTGAAGCTTATGTAATGAGTGTGAATTGCATATCTCCTCAGTGTGCAAATAAGAAATAATGAAGCCATTTTTAGACTAGGTAAGCTGGAGGCACAGGCAAAATGAAGACAGGCTGGCTTGTGAATGTCTTCACCTCATTTTTAATTACATAAGGAGATGGAAATAAACTTGAAATAAACTGGATATCTAAATAAGAGATGTGGCTAGCTACTTTACAGTGAACACGATTGGACAGAGACAGACAAATCTATGATCTGTGAATTGTAGCTTTAAATGGCTTAGTTTAAGACATTATGCTTGACAAATGGCTTGTGTTTACCTGTAACAAAATCTGCAGAGACATGACAGTGTGTGTCGATACATTGTCCCTGCAGACATGTTATCCATTTGTAATATTTAGTTAAGGAAAAATAAACACAATTTTTGTGGCCTGCGATTTGTGCCCATGCCAGGCCAGCAGAACCATTAACTGGCCAACAGACTGGTTAATTACTTTGTTGTTGATTGATTACTTGTTGGTGATACAAAAGCACAATTAAATTTGGACCATATATTAGCGGCTGCACTTTTACCCAACTTAAGCCCTTTTTTAGGGCCCTTGACTTTCTTCATCTCCATGGTGTACAAATTACAACTTGCACTTAAACAAATTAGTGCAAACAAATTACTACAACAGTTCTGGACTGAGTATTCTAGCATATAAATACTAGGATTCTAGAATGAATATGAATATAAATATGTCATCTAAAAAGAAAAAAAACATTCCACCGAACTCTTTAAATAATGGTAGAGGCAACCATTATGGCAGCTTCTTACAACCTGTTATAAACCCTATAAACAGCCTTGCTCTCAATAATTTGAGAGCTATTAGAGTGGGATAATCATCTGTCCCTGTCACAGTAAACACAATGTTAACAACAAGGCAATCAAACTCTGTAGACTCCTGTCTGCTGTGCTGGCACAGTTACACACCATGGCAATGCTGTGCCTTTTTTCCAGACTCTTTCTTTCACTGTGATATCATCTTGCCTCCCATCGTCAAGTAACATTAGTTGCAGCAGCCTGTGGAGGCAAAATGCAAAGCCATGGTTACTAGGTAATCACTCACATGTAGCCCATAATCATGTCACAGAAAATGGTGAGTTCACATTCTCTGTAAATATTGTTGACCTACGCAACTGGGCATGGGACAACAAGGGTCATTAGCAAAGCTTCTTTTTTTCTTTCCTCATAAAATACACACACACACATGCACAATAGCATCCACTGTCAGCTCTGATGTACATGACCCATGACAGGAGAGGAGCTCAGTAAGACAAGCCTGTCAGCAGCTCTGCAATGTGTCTGGCTTGTCTCCCTTCATTGGATGGCCAGCATGTGCCTCAGGTCTCCCCTGCCCATCTATATCCACACCAATTTACAGCTTGGCTGCCAGCAGAATGATACGCTCATGTGACAGCTTTTTTTCTTCTGGTCAGCAGTCCTGAATTACCATGTTTCACCCTTATGCAGTCCCCTGCAGCCAGTCTACAATGATGTACAGCCACATGTCCAAATCCAGCATGTTACAGCAATTACTGTGTTCTAATAGTAATAATAAAACCGCCATCTTAGTATCCCATCATGGAAGAAGTCTCTCATTAATGTGTATGCGTCTTAGTCTGTGTTATCTCTATTCCTTTTAACAATAGAGCAACACTATTTTCTGATGAATGATCATGCTCGCCAAGAATTTATTGCTTTCTGTAGATTACATCAGCTCATAGTAAATTGTTTTTGCCAAGAAAATGTGTGATCCTAATATAAATACTTCAAACCATATCTCAATACAAACAATAGTTTTCAGTTGCTGTCTGTGTAGTTGATTTATTTTTCACATAACTGTCATCAGCATTCTTATTTTATGCATTAGGAACAAATAAAATTAGGAATTTTAATAACAGAGGCAAATAAAAAAGCATCTGAATGGCTTCTGTCCGCAGAGATTTGTATGCTATTGTGGGAGGAATTAGAACATGAGGTTGATTACAAAAGAGCAAAAACTGACTTTTGAGTGCACTTGAAAGACTATGACATATTATAGCAGCTTTTGTATATTCTTTGACTTACAGATGATAAATTCAGCTTTTTTCTTTAGATGCTGCAAAAGTACAGTGCGAATAGTCTTGTGAACACACCCCACAAGTTCTAGCTAAGGTTAGTTTAAGGGCTCCAATTAGCAGAAACAAAGGCACAAAAAGCTTAGATGTCTGATACTGCAGCTGCAGTCTTATAAGAACTAAACTGGCTTTTCATCCCACACACAGGCATGCACGTGCACATGTGGTAAATGCACTAAAGTGTGTCCATGAAACACAATCTTTACTTATAAGGTTGTACAAATTCAACTTGAATTTGAAACATAACTAGGTTGTAAACATGTTTAGTTTTGGTATAAATATGTTGAGAATTTATAGGCACAGAGTTGCTTTTAGACTAACGAAACCGGATGTTGCCGTTTTTGGCACTTCTGTGTTGGCTTCATTTTTCAGGCTGCTGATTGGGTGGGAGGCAGGTTATTTGTGTTTGCACGACATGTCATTGCCAATGCATGCGTCTCTACTTTAAAGTCGGGGGCAACACTGTTTCCGTTAATAGCAAGTAAAGTGATGTAATTTGTGTCAAAAGTGCTGACACTGGGGCAGCTTTGTAAACTGCTCTAGGGTAGAGTAATATTAATTTTTCAAGCCCCTATATATAGGACTTAGAGTAACAGTAGTAAACACTGCTATTCACATAACCATTTATACATACTTATGAGCAGGCAATTTCAGTAGCCTGGATGCAGCCCCGTTTTTTTAACTTGTATTTTTCCAGTAATGATGTGGTTCCCAATCAAATTTGAACAAAAATAACAGTTTATACAGCTTCATACCTCTACTGTTTCACTTATTTTTAAATCCATTTTAGACTTCTAAAGAAATGAGTTACTTTCTAACTTACAGTCTAATAGGGACTGGCTTCCTTTGGGTTGTGAGTTCAATGTAATTTCAAAGTCAGTCACACACATCAAATATAAAATTCATGTAAAGCCGATTTGTGTAATGTATTTGCACAATTTAATTATGTTGGGGATGTTTATCTGAAGCACTAAACTATTTGCTCCCAAAAAGGTTGTGTTGTGAAATCCCTGCCAAACACTTAAGTCAGTGAGGGAACTGGAAACCATTTCGTGTTGAATCAGGAAGTCATTAGCAAACCGATGCATTACTACAGAGCTTTAATGGCAGGCATTCTGATACTGATACTTCATCCTGCCAGAGTGGAGGGCATCGGTCGATAACACCTCCTCAAAGTGTCTTCTTGGCAAGTGCTGTGGTCTGTAATGAAGAAGAGAAACGAGAGGGCCTTACACCAACCTAGCCTCGCCCCAGTGGTGGAAAGTCCATTATTGTGAAGAGTCTGGGAAAACGTGAAGGAGGCTTTGTGGTGCTGACCAAGCAAGAATGAATGTATTAACCGACGTTTTCTCAGCTGTCAGGGGTCTCGGTTTTTGGCCCCTGCTAATGTAATGTTAATAAACACAAAATAGTGGGCTGAAGGACCCCTGAGTACAGCCTTCATGTGTTCTCCACACGCCTACAAACCCAGGCATTGCACAGTAATATCCTGTGCACCTGCCTGCATCAGCAGAAAGCACACATGGTGATATGAACAGTTATGGTTGTGCTGCTGGGGTTATTGCACTTGGTTTATTTAATGATGCTATCAATGGACTGGTGAATGAAAGAGGTGCATGCTGGGATGAATCACAAAGGCTTGGTCTGTGTCCAGACCGTGTGAGCTCTCTTACACAGAGTGCACATGTTCATAGACATAATAAACACTGACAGCCTCCTCGTGTTCTCTGTGAGTCTCTTATTAACACACAAATACACAGATGTTGGATGTTTTGCAATAACTGTAGTGTGTGTTGTGCAGCCTTTCTCATGAGAAATATTATTAGCCAGCTGTTCATTCCCCAGCTGCGAAGATTACTTCATGTGCCATGGGAATTTAAACACTCACACACAAAAATATGCTATATGCATTTACAGGCACACATACAGAGAGAGAGAGAGAGACTTGTCTGAGTGCCTTGCAGCTTACAAACCATATAGCAAGAGGCCAGGGGGAGTTTCGACACCATTAATTGTTTGATGTTAATCAATTAGCAGACAACTGACTGAGCTGGAGGCCAGCAGTGAATTGACATTAAACTCTCAGAAACAGACAGGTACAGGTAGACAGCTAAAGAGGACAGCAACTATTGGCAAGCACTGCTACATTGTCAAGCTGGCAGGGATTTCAATGGAGAAGCTATGCGATGCGATTCCTTTGTAATGTCTGCTTGTCAGTTTGGTCCTGGTAGAACTTTTACAGAAGTACACGTGTGGTGCACATGTGGGCATTTGCGAGTGCCTGTGTGTTTAGTATGCATGTTGAAATGCCTCGCCAGATGATCTATATTGTCAGGGTTGGGCCTATGTGGGGTAAGCCAACCTTAGCCTTTTAACACCAAACATCTGCGTGGGTCAACCATCCAGCCCAGAGATGGCTCGTGATCAGCTGGATGCTGGTATTCATGTTACAGCAAACTACTGGCCAGAGACCACGGTTTGTTTGTGCATCCAAGCAAGTCCTGCTCCAGCTCTCAGAATCACTCACTTTCATTTTAGATCTCAAGTCTGCCTTAGGCAAACACACAGTGTAGATTTTGGTCACACAATATTATCTGTTGAAGACTAAACAGTTTGTTCAATCTATGCTCGGTGTTTGTGTTTACAGAATTCATTAAACCATAAAATAAATTATCTCTATGTATGTACGTTAAGTATCTATCACTGATCAATCATCTGTGCTTGTTACATTACAGAATATAGTTATATTGCCTCATACACCCCTGTTTAAATTCTGCAATGCCCTGACTGTTGTCTTCCTTTTTTTTTCTTTGCCCAGGAGACTATGTGGTGTTGACTGTCTTCTTTGACCTGAGCAGAAGAATGGGCTATTTCACCATCCAGACTTACATCCCATGCACACTGATTGTTGTTCTCTCCTGGGTCTCATTCTGGATCAACAAGGATGCTGTGCCTGCCAGGACATCATTAGGTAATATATGAAAATAAACATACAGTATGTAATCATGGCATTAGTGATTTGTTTAGATTAATTTTATTTCAGTGTCATGCTCCATTACAGGTGCCCAGCCCGCATGGGCTTATAAATTTGGTTAAATTAACTTTTTTTCTGTTGTTATTCTGGTGCTACACATCAAGTTTTTACTTTTGTTTTTCACAAGTCTACCTCACCCAAACACAGATATGATGCAGTTATGAGGTTCATTAAGGCCATCCTGGCCTTAATTACTCCCTTCTGTGAATCGCATCAAGCACCCTGTGGTGGTCACATATTTTAAAGCTGTCTGCTTACGCATCCTCTTCTTTCCTTTTGTCTTTTCCATCAACATCTTTTCTCCTCCTTCTCCTCCCCTCTGAGACGGGGCAGCTGCTTAGGAATCTAGTGCATCTTGATTAGAAGAGCCTATCCTGGCACATATGTTTGCATGCATGCCTTAATGAGGCATTAATTATGCAATACAACCGGGAAGATGCAGAGATGCAGCCTCAGCACAAGAAATATGCAGGTGGCCTCATCACAGAGTACAAAAAAGAGACAAGGAGTGAAAGAAGAGGGCAAAAATGAGAAAGTCAAGGAAATTTGTCAGCTTTTGAACTTGGCCTTTGGCATCTTTTGGACATCCTTAGAAGTTCTCTTGTGGTATAGTTATGTATATACTGTATTTCTTAGTCAGCTTTCCTTTTGCCCCTTTGAGGCTCTGAAGCTTGACCTCAAGTCCATGTGATGTGGGTATTAGCAAGCATAACTGAATATAAAACAATCCCTGCAGGCTAAAACCCTTATTTTACCTTTACTATCATCATTACTTTGTCTCCCATTAATCTCTAAAAATAGATTGTTTTCTGCTTCTTCTGCTCCAGACATGATTTGTAGTCCAACTAGTAACACCATTAATTCCCTGCTCAAAAATTGTACCAAGAGTCAAATGTCTTAATTTCCTCTGTAAAGAATGATGCAGGAGGTACATGCAGCCGAGTGGTTCAGAAGAGGATTAATGCAGATGACATAATTCTTAATCCTTCAATGCCATCCAGAAATATATCAATTCACTCACAACACAACAATGTTAATCTTAACACCGCTGATGTCACTCAATCCACATTAAATTTAGACGTACATCATCTTCTACATACAAAGCAAGTCCCCTTACATGTAGGCCTATTTAAAGGAAGGAGGGCAGTCTCTCTAGTTGCTAGTTTCTTGGTGTTGGAGTGTGGCTTGTGATGCTGCTGTTGGTAATCAGTGGATTTAGACAATTCCTTGCCATCACCCCAACACCATCATTAGAGACAGACAAAGAGGGTTACCAGATGGTGGATGCAGGAATACAGTATGCCAGAGTGTTGGTCAGCGTCGGCTGATCTATAAACCAGTAAGGATGTGGATCAAGGGAACAATAAAACAGCTGCTCACTGTTTCCTCAGGGCCATCAGACTGTTAAGAAGGTGCAGTTAACCATCAAGTATCAGTCACACGAATTAGTGTTTCTACACATGGCTTTTCCCAACAAAATCAGCCCCCTTCTGTTCAAATGCACATTATATTTCATATTCTTCACCACATACTACTATTTCCAGAGGAGTCTGAGGAAGTTTGGCATGTTGCCAAAGCTCCTCAGTAACTTCTACAGCTGCGTCCACCCTGACCAGCTGCATCACAGCAGCTGATGTTTTTTTTCATGCTTATTTGTTATATTATTCTATTTCCAATATACATTTTTATGGCATTCAGTGTAGATGACAAAGCACAGGGACCCTGTTTTCCTTGCGTGTAAATGACAAAAAATGAATTTGAGTTTGTGTGTATTTGAATTTGAACACTCACATGCACATTCTTATTTGATCACACTAATACATTGCAAAATATATATATATACTTAATAATTTATACTTTATCCTGTATAGAACCAGCTATTTCTTGAGGTTTTGTTTTGTGTTTCACACAAACACATCAAGTAAACTTTGTCCTCATTTTGAACCCATCTAATTTTCCCCCATTTTCTCCCGTTTTCTTTGCCAGGCATCACCACTGTGCTGACCATGACTACGCTGAGTACCATTGCGAGGAAATCTCTTCCAAAAGTTTCCTATGTAACTGCCATGGACCTATTTGTGTCTGTGTGCTTCATCTTCGTATTTGCTGCACTCATAGAATATGGCACCCTGCACTACTTTGTCAGCAACAGGAAACCGAGTGCCAAAAAAGACAAGAAGAAGAAAAACCCTGTGAGTGTCCTTCCACAATTATTTCAGTATTTATGATATTCTTATTATTTGAAGTGTCAGGCTTTCACAAAGGGAGGTTTTGTATTAAATGAGCAACAAGTAGCATTATGTTTTAAAGAAATGTAGTTTATCAGTATGTGTAATATCGGTGAGGTCAGGTTCTTCGCACCCTTTGATCCTCCCCCTCCACATTACATTACTAGGATAAGCTGTAGAAAAAAGCTATATGCTTAGCATTGCTAAGGGAGCATCTTCCCAGGGCCCATCACCTTAAATTACTCAATGAGTGAGGCGTGCAGCTCGAACATTTTTATAATCCACCTCACATCTGTTACAGTTGTAATTTATACCTGGGTCACATGACTGTGGAGTTGGCCTCATAAGAGCCGTAAATCCCTCAAGGGATCATAGCAACTCGGTTTACGGGCCAAATATCAGAGCACTTAGAGCTAACAACCATCCACAGCAAGGTTAGTATGTCTCTCTAATCAGCTGGCTTGT
Organism: Ambassis agassizii; assembly: GCA_036025115.1. NCBI lineage: Eukaryota > Metazoa > Chordata > Actinopteri > Ambassidae > Ambassis > Ambassis agassizii. Next base: position 9,572 of record JAVQJX010138349.1, read on the forward strand.
GAAATTTTGAAAATTAGTTCAAATCTGTAACTAAGTTTGTTTTTTTGTTTTTTAGTGGAATCAGTTTTACTCTGGGATAATCTGAGCTGCGGCACTTTTTAAAAGGGTTGTACTGCAGGTGAAAGAAATCCATCTTTGTCCTTTTTGGGGGGCCTTGAAAGATATTAAATCTTAATCCTCTAAGTATACTGCGCTTAGTGTGATGAGGAGTATTGAACTGGAACTTTTGGGGAAAGTGAGGCGTCTACATTTAGCCATGGTAACTAAGGTTCTTGTCTTGTGGACGAATGAATGAATAATGAGGAGGAAGGTGTAATGCCAGTTTGCCATCTTGGAGGGGCTTTCCTAGGTTTTCTGCATGACTTGCCAAGATATGGGGATGAAGAAGTAGACATGGAAAAGAGTTCTTTGACTGAAATTATTTCGTTGTTCATGAATAGTTAAAAAATATGGAGAAAAAAAAGGGAACTCCAGGAAATTGTAAACATTATTTCAGTTTATCATCAGTTTATTCCTTGAATCCTTTCATGA
>JAVQJX010138360.1:0-10122 GCA_036025115.1 Ambassis agassizii
ATGTTTGTATGCTTGATGCCTCCTTTAAAACGACTACATTATCATGAAATAATAAAAGAAGCGGCATTAGGTGTAGAATTCAGGTTTATCACATTCAAAGGACAGTGATTATGAGGAGTCTTAAGCCAGCCACGACAGTTGTTGCTAAAAAACATCACTTAAAGGTTATTAAATGTTCACATCACAAAACACACGGCTGAATAATTCATGGCTTTTCTTACTGCTTCTCCTTCTTTACACACATGCAGTATAACAGTTTTTGTTAACAGAGAGCCACCTTGTGGATAAATGAGGAACTCCACAGTCAGAGGAATCATCACCTACATACAGTGTACATGTTGTTAAGGTTGTTATGAATATTCTTGAGACAGACACAGCTAACGAAGAGGAGAAAATGTCCATTATTATCCCTGTTTTAGTATTTCTTCACCTGCATTATCATAATTAATAACCTTCCTGACTACCCCATCTAGCGCATGAACGTCTGCAGCCAGCCCAGGTGGCGTGATACTTTCTGGAATATGTATCCCTTGCTGCAGTCAGCGCCCGGCGGCTGGCTCACCACACCAGTGAGGAAGAACGCATCCCCATACAAGGTGAGCAGAGGGCTGCCGGAGGTCATGGTGCAGTCGGCATTGGCCCGAGCAGTAGTACAGCCCATTTTATTGGTTATCAAGTTGGGGTGAGTGTCCAGACAGACCGGTAGGTTACTGTATGCCAGCTGGTTAAAAGTGAGAGGGCCCTGAAGAGCAGATGTCTGTCTGTCTTCTTTCCAGCCAGTGATCACAGCTGGGAGCTTTCCAGTCATCAGGATGCTCTCAGCAAAGTCTCTCTCTGGCAGGCAGGCAGCAAAAACGTCTTTCTTAAAGATGATCCTGTCACGGAGCTGGATCACAGCCAGGTCATTTTCAGGGCGACCTTCCACATAGCGTGGGTGGACATGGACTCTATTCACATACATCGTCTGCCCTTCACTTCCAGAATCAGTGGTGAGCTTGCCTGAGGAGATGCAGGTGAGGGGAAATGATGGCGTTAAAAAGCCAACAACAACACCATGTCTTATTTAAAATCATTTTTGCATGTAAAAATAATGTTTATGCTTACCAGTTGTAGCCATGTTAGTTATCACTCACCTACAGATACCTGGAAGGAGTTATGCTTCATGGCACACTGAGCTGAAGTTAAGACCAGGTTCTCCTTCAGTATGACTCCGCTGCAGAAAGCTACTGACAGGGAATTCTTCAGAAAAGCCTGCAACACAACACAACGCTCAGTGTGAACTGAATTACTGGGGAAAGACAAACTGGCAGATTTCCTGTGAAGCGTCTCCTCCTCCTACCTGCCAGGGACACTCTGAAGAAGAACAGCTCAACCCCTCAAAGTTGCTCCGGGTGTTGCTGGCCAGTTTGTTGTCCCACCGACTCTGACTGCTGATCTTACCACAGGGGAATGTGACTGAAAAAGACCATTTGTTATAAGCATTCAGGCTTAGAGGTGTGACCTGGTCTAGGAGCTGTGTTCAATCCACACAATAAGAGATTTATTGCCTAGTCTATATGAATCTCTGCAGAATTTGAATTCAATTATTTCCATTATTAATTTATTATATAATATAGAATCCATTTCGATGTGGTGAATTTATGGAAATGCAATTTGGTTGGATTTTAAGACGTACCTGCAGGTTCACACTTTCTTGGGTCTCTTGCGTTGAGCTGCCACCCACGAGCACAGGAACACTTGTAGGACACATAATCTGGTTTGCAGAACTGTGAGCAGCCCTTGTCCTTTTCCAAGGGGCACAGAGTCTGGTCTGCACCGACAGAACCACAGAAGGAAGGTTGAAAAACATGCGCACCTGACAAAATGAAGTTCACACATCATGCTAATATGTTTCTCTTTCTCTCACCTGTTTCACAGTGGACCCCTGCGAAACCAGACTTGCAGACGCAGTCGTAACCTCCCACACTGTCTGAACACATGGCTCCATTTTTACAGGGTTTCTCTGCACACTGGTCACCATCTAAACACAAAAAAAATAAGCCATGAGAAGATGCAAAGCACTGCTAATAACTACACACACACACACACACACGGCCACAGCACTCACCGACGTAGACTGCCCAGAAAATATCCTGTAAGAGAAATTGCAATGATAAGTGAACAAAATTTGGAGAAAGAAAGACATGATGAGGGGATACACAGCGAGCTCACCGTGCGGTACGAATCCTGGAAGAACTTCCTGGCTTCCTCATAGTTGCACACCTTCTCCATGCAAGCCTGCTCCAGAGTGCTGCTGCTCCTTTTCTCACGGGAGATCCACGTGCTCGCCTGCTGCTTGTCCAGAAACACTGAGGAGACAGAGCAGCTAATTTAAGCTAATTTATTCACTTATTAGTTTTCTGTTCTTTGGAGAAAAAAAAAAGTCTTTTGACATGTTACACCAAGCTTGCTGACATCTTGACCTTCTTCTTCCCCTCTCAGACTACACACCCTCCCTCTCACCTGTCTGGGAGCTCTGAATCGCTGCCACAGCGCCGGCCAGCAGACACAGCAGAGCAGCAGATGTGGTTGAGGAGTGCATGTTGTTCCAGTGGTGAAGGCGTTCTCAGTGCTGCAGGGATCAATATGTTTTCCTAAAAACACAACGTTAAACAGAAAAAGACCTGTGATGTAAGTGTAATGGATACACGTGGAAGTAGTTTAGTGGGACAATGTAGAATCATTTTCCTTCATTTTTACCACTTTAAAGTCACTTACATTAATAATAATAATAATAATAGACTTTTATATGAAGCTCTTTCAGTTTCAAAGCCCTGGCTGGCTGCTATTACATTATCATCTGTTCATTTCCAAGCATGACAAATCAAAATGTCAAATAGTTGATGCCCTGCTGCATGTCTGCACATATGACATGACTATTCAGTTCAATTATAAAGGTCTGTGTGTGTGGTATTTTAAACTAATAGCCATATTATGAATAAAATATCAGTAAACTTAATGCTTAATATTTTAATAATGTTTTGTGGGCTATATGTTGCCAAAGCATTTGATGGGTTTTTAAAAGTAACAAAGAAACACCCCTGCTTATGTTATGTGTGCTGACTAATGATACTGTTTTACGCAGGATATAATGAGATTGTTGTGTAACAAGGGGGCCTCCCATGTAGCATCGTAGCATTAGCTTGTGTTGCTAAAAAAAAAAGAAAAAAAAGATTGAGATCAAGAGGCGGTAATAAACAATATAAGCGTTAACAGTACAATAGTGATGCACAGTAACACAGTCCGTCACTGTTTTCTGGGTGGGTCAGCTCAGCAGCAGGCCAAAATGAGTCTTAAGAATAACAATAACAACAACATCAGCAGCAGCAGCAGCAGCAGCAGTAGTATTGTGAGGGATGCTCGGTATCTACTTACAGCCTGGGACGGAATCAAGGTACCGACCCGCCCTGCTCCCTCTTCCCGCTGGTCCTGCAGCTTCCTGGGCCAAAATGGATCCGAAGTAACGGGTGAGTATCACATCAAATCCTGCGCACTGAAATAGTGACTGTTTACAGGGAGGGCTGAGTGTAATGACAGATGTGCGCCAGCAGAGGGCAGTGTAACACAGAGCTGTGAGGGCTGCAAGCTACGGGAATCCATCAGGGACAAAATTGTGTCCGTGTGCTCATATAACATGTGGTAAAATATTTGGGGGGGGGGGGGGGACAACGTTGTGGACACGCCTTTTGTTACATGGAAACTCACGAATTAATCGTAAACTGCTAAATGGGATAATGAAACATTGCTGTGTTTAGTCAGACCTCAGTGGCAACAGAGGAAGTAAACCCAGTACAAATGACCCTGAGGCATATCTGTTAATGAGACAATTACCTCCTCTAAGTCTTCATTTTGTTAGCATTCAGTTAATTTCTCCTCTGGATGAGGCTTTTATTTTGACATGTCTTCCTGTAAAATACTGATCTTTCATCTTGAATCCGATCAAGGTATTTGATCACGTTGTTTAAATTGTCCATAAACATTTAAGATAATGTGATTTAGTTCAATCAGTAGTGAGAAGGTGTTTAAGATGTGTTGCCCATTTGCATGTATAGATACTGATCCATCTTTGTTTTGTCATAGATCAGCAACAGAAAGAGTTCCCAGAAGCCACCATTAAGGTGAGACAGGCCCTTCCTGCTGATGGAAATGCAGATTTGTGTGATATGTTCTTTATTACATCACATAAAACACATAAAAGGACTTTTTCTATTCAACGTGTATGTTTAATAATGAACATCATGATGACAGTATTATTATCATCTTCCACCAGGTTCGTTCACAGATAGTATCCCCTCTCGTGCCTCACACTCTTTCACTAGACTAGAATCACCAGACAAAACAAAAACACTGCAGTATCCATCTGACACATAGAGAAACAGGTCATGTACACAGTTGATCAAACAAGATTGGATGCAATCTGCTGTGATCAATAGGAGAATCCTAACTGCAAAGAAACACACAACAGGCTAGACAACAGCAAACAGTCAAAGCCCTGATTAGAGCTGTACACAGATCAACTAAGCAGATCAGAGAAAATCAAAGTGAAGACGAGAAGCAGATGGAAAGTTTTTGACAAAGGGCACGATGAAAACCCGTCTCTTAGTTTAGAAAAAGTAATGAGTTGGTGTTTAAAGTGGTGGCGCGTTCAATATCAAACTCTTTGATTAGCTATTGTTGGTGATGCCAAACAAACACAATGATAAGAGCGGCTGAAACTAGGTCATCAAAGCTGCACTTTACAGACCCATTGACTCTCTCCAGTGGCCTTATTTCAATGGGATTGTTTGTGAGAGCAATGTAATTTACAGACGGAGCCGTGGGGCTTTAGTCTCAGCTGCAGCCGTGTCAAATGTCTCCATTTCCCAAGTCTAATAACCGAGGTATTATAAGAGCTTGCTCAGACCAGCTGGTCCCTGGTGCTGGACAAGGGGCTAGAACTGGACTGCCCGGTCTAGGGAGACCCAGAGCCGGGAGGACAGCCTGTTCGGGCGTGCTGAGTGGCAGCTAGATGTGTAAATGATTAATACTGTGTAATTTCCCTGGTGATTCTGAGGTGAAAGTTGGTGCACATGTATGAACGTGTTCACTGTATATGAACATACATATGGACTTTATGTATATTGCTGCTTTCCAAACAGTTATAGTGGAAAACACACAAACAATCATCCATCCGCCTCTTTCTGTTTTGTTATGTTTTATTCAACATCCTCCGCCGGTGTTGTCTCTCTCTCTCTCTCCCTCTCTCTCTCTCTCTCTCTCCCTCTCTCTCTCGCTTCCTCGCTCTCCTCTCATTATTCTTTGAGCGCCTGTTCTCTATATTGGAGGCTAGCAGGAAAGAGAGAGCGCCGCCGTGCTCACGTGTGACCTCACTGACCCGTTCGTCTTCAAATCCGAGGTCCAATTTTACAGGCACGTTAAACAAACACCTCAGGCGTCACCGAAGACATTTATAATTAATGTCATCTGATACTTGACAACTTTCTGATAGATTGAACAGGCATGTTCTCATCTTTCCTCCTCTAATTTATACTGACTTTTGACTGAAATATCAACAATTATTTAATGAATTGTCATGAAATTTAACGTAGACACCCACAAACCCCAGATGTGTTAAAATAGATTCAAATTATGTACATTCTTACACCTTTGTTAAGACACATTATAATGCAATAAAAGACAAAAAAAACCCATAAAGAGACATATTTCAGATGTATTTCTGAATTTGATTCATTCTTTACAGGTGAAATATTTCACTGTTTACAAGATGAATTTGTGCAAAAAGTTTAATAACAGAAAGGCTACTGCCACCTGCTGGTATGAGAGATAAGTAGTTTCTCACAGGGACCGAATATAGTTGGGGGTGGATGTTGTCCTTGTGGTGTGTTCAAATGGCATGTTTTGGATTAAGATGTAGGTCTCAGTAAGCCATCAAGAGTGTCTTCATTTAACACGTTCTATCCCAGCTTATCACTTTTGTTCTTTTGTTGTTTTGCTCTGGTGTTCAATTTAAAACATTATTTGATTAGTTTGAATGTAAACATTTGGTCAATGCAGTGATGGTAGCACAATGGATTGGACACAATGATGGCGTCTATTCCTGTTTGCTAAAGAACATCTATCAGAAATCTGTCCTGGAAGTTGAAAGGGGTCAGTATTATGTCCACTTATAATGAGTCAGACTGAACTTTGTCAACATCAGCCTCAGCTCTCGTCAGGTCTTCTTTTGTGCTAATCAGCCGGCTAAAATGCTAAAGATATTAAACACAGTCATTGTCAGCACAGCTTGCTCACAGCCACGTGGTTAGACACATTCTCATCACATACTTGCAGCAGTTTCTCAGATTTTAAAACGGGCGGGAAGAACAACATGCGAGCACAGCATTGTGACTGTGTTCATGGTAGGTGTAGCTCACAGCACTGCTACGCCTGAGCACCTCTGAGAGCTGGTAAAGCTCTAGACTTGTCACTTTTTTGTGTGCTGCCTCCAGATAATTGCACAAAGCCTGTGTAGCACCTGTCCACATACAGTGTGTATGTCAACATGGTATGTTGATGGATGGATTGCTGCACCGATTGGAGCGCCGACACGTGCTGTGCTTTGCACGTTTGCGCACATCTGCCTGAGACTGTTCAGTTCAATGGGGACTCTGTGACGTCTCCAGACATAGTATGTAATGATGATGTAATAGGTTAATAACACACACACACACACATACATACAGTGCCCGACCACTGACCTCATAAACACTTATCACCATAGGAAATAAAGAGGTCAGGTAGGTGCTACGTAACTAACAACAATCACATCCTGACCTGGTTTGGTTTTGAAGAATAGCACCACATCACAGTTATGCATCAAAAATACCCTCACACACACACACACACACACACATAAATATATATATATACAGTACAGCATCTGATGTCCTCCATTAAGTCCAGCTGCAAACAACAACCCACACTCACACAACACAATCACGTCTGTATCAAAGCACCCGAAGATTGCATGTAATTGAGTTTTTGTGACAAGGACCAATGATGATGTTGTATTAAGTACTGGAAAGCAGGCGGGCACTGGCCCTGTGGGGGTCTTTCACTGCTACACTAGCTACTGTTGAAGAATCACCTCTCTCTGTCCCACATTTTCTGTGATCAATTCACGTCATCTGGCCATGTTTTATTTAACACTTAATCGCGGTGCTCCCCTCCCTGCGTCCCCCGCAGCTCATTTGTTCACATGTAGGAGGAAAAAGAATTAACCGCACGTGATCGCTGCTTCCCGCTCTTCTCACCGTCTTTCCGGATGGCATTCAAAAGAAACAGGTCAGCGATTACTGAGCAGCTTCTGTTATCAATTCTTCCTTTCATACAGTAGGTAGAAGAGGCTATAGATGAAGCTCCAAGCCAGTATAAAGACAGTCCTGGTCCACTTTTATGGTCCCTCATTTTGCAGTGACTCATTTTCTTTCTTTCTCTCTCTCTTTGAGTAAGACGCTTTAATCTTGTCTGCCCTCAGGTCCTTATCGCAGACCCTTGCACTACCTTTTAAATGATATACTGTATCGCACTCAGACAGCAGAGATGAGCAGAGTGCGGCTCTGCTTCTTCAGACCTGTGGAGGGGCAGCGTAGGCCCTGATTGTGCTGAGGAGGCACAGGGAGAGCACAGACATGTCTGACAGCTCACTCTAAACGGACATGATGTTTCACTGTGCCCCAGCCAAAGCTGCTCTGATGCCAGCTTTCTGCTGAAAGTCTAAATGAGACTGTAAATCATTAACAATATTCATGACATTCAGGATGGATCACAACCGTTTAGTGTTGTGACATCACAAGGCCTTTTTCAACAGCAGGAATTTGGGGCCGGTGTGTGGTAGCAGTGGATAAAGGATGCCAGTAGCATGAAGGACAGACAAGACTAGTGATCTGTAACGGTATGCTAATGCATTCCACAATCTACTGCTCTACGAAGTGAAACTCACTTCCATTGTCAGGCTTTCTTGTCCTGCACTCTTGTTGTGGGTTTTGCATTCTCGTGGCCCTTCTTGGCCACCGTAGATATCACCTCTTGGCGCCAGTTGTAACCGGTTATTTGAGGAATAACCCATTTTTACAGTTTTTTGGCACATTTTTGTGTCCCTAAAATCCAGATTATCTGTTTTTATCCCCATGGGACAATAGTTTGTTGTAGCAGCATAGAAGGCCTTAATATAACAAGTACGCTTAATGGCAATATGTACAGTGAATCAAATTTCATATTTATCATAACAACACAAGAATCATTTGTGAAGACTGACAGATAAATATTTAATCGAATAACTGGCAGCTGCAGCCCTTCTATCCACTACAAACCAGAAACTGAATGTGTCACCATGGAGTTCATTAGCACATTTTAGCTGGAGACAGAGACTGTTCACACTGCATGGTAAATTAGATTGAGCAGCCAATCTCAAACCCCATCACACCAAACACACACACAGTCATGTAATTATACAGTATATGACATTCATGCAATGCAAATTCTCTCATACATGTTTTACAACATTTCAAAGGTTGACCGACCATCTAATGATCAAAAGGAAATTAAAATGCAGTGACACACTGACAGGAAAAAAAAACACAAGGGCAAAAAAAAACAAGCAGTTTTATTGTCACTCTGTGTTCTCTTGTCCCTCTTTCCTTCTTTAAGCATCCTTCCACCTCCCCTCAGCCTCCCACCTGCTGCCTCTCCCTCTCTGCCCCCTTCTCTCCATCTCCCCTCCCTCTCTCCTCCTGTCTCCACCTCCTCCCGCTGCACTCTCGACTCACTCTCATTCCCGCTCGCTCACACACTCAGGCAGCATCCTCCCCTCTCCACTTCTACCTTCACACTCACCTCTTCACGCCTCCCTCTCAGCTCCTCTCGCCGCCTTCCTTTTCTGTCACCTACTAACACATATCATCTCTCCCCCTCGTCTGGAGTCTCTTTTTTTTTTTTCCTTCATCTCTCCCATTTCTTCCCTCTTTCTCACACACTCAACCTTGCTGTCTTTCGCAAATGCATACGTACACACACTCATGCTGATTGGCATCCAAGGACAGAGCACCCTCTCTCCTAAAACCGGCTACCAGGCGGTTTGATTGTGTGGCCAAGGGCTTCTTGACACTGAGCTCAGCTGCGGAAGAGGACAAGGAAGAGGCCATGGAGCACAGCCACATTTTCCCTGTTTTTTCCCTAAACGGGACCAACGGGAACATGGGACAGAATCCTGCCCAGGGATGCCCTCTCGGACCACTGCCCGTCATCTACTACAGTGTTCTGCTCTGTCTCGGCCTGCCTGGTAAGATATGTTGCACTTCAGTATGTGTTTAAGCATGTGCACGTCTCATTATGTGCTAATTAGCTGTCTTTTTTTTTTAATTATAGTCCACATCTGTGGGTTTGCAGGAGTTATGCTTTGCATCGTGATTTGTTGCATGCTTGTCTGTAGGAGTGAGTGAGCATGTCGTACACAGCTGCTCCTCAGTGTCACATACTGTTGATCTGACCTTGTGGTTGTCACTTGTGCATGTATACGTACTTTGGATGTATTTGTCTTCACTTGTAGCTGCAGATTACCGTTATGCACTTATTCATTTTTTTTTGTTGCACAGCTACAAGCACAATATAAAGGGGAAACTGCTACTTTTATCCAACGACTCGATGAAATGTTGCTGAGCTTTGGTATCCAAACCTTTCTCATTTTTTTTAATTAATCAGGACTTTATGTGTTAGCATGACAAATTGTTTGAGTAACGATTCTCACTTGACCTCTGGGACAAGTGTGTGTTACGTGGCTCCTCTTGATGGCCTGAATTAATGGAGCTTCCTCCTTGTGTCTTAACCGATGAATAATTCGTCCACTCACAGTCACTGTCAGAGCCATTTACTGCCTCCATCCCACTGTGTGATCTATGAGTGCTGACCTGGTCTCACAGGGAAGAAAAAGTGGTGTGTGTGTGTGTGTGTGTGTGTGTGTGTGTGTGTGTGTGTGTGTGTGTGTGTGTGTGTGTGTGTGTGTGTGTGTGTGTGTGTGTGTGTGTGTGTGTGTGTGTGTGTGTGTGT